>VUQK01021929.1:0-11417 GCA_015106715.1 Bujurquina vittata | reverse complement strand
GTTCAGCTTAGGTTACAATAAGAGTTCAACACTTATATGTGATAGTTAAGCGTCGGGGTAATAGACTGGGGAATGATTATAGTTCCTGAATGTAAAAGTAGCCAAACAAACATATCTGTGTTTGTAGAAAGAGCGAAGGAGGTAGCAGTTACTCCTGGAGAAACACTGCTAACAGGACAGGTCAAAATATGAGAATTACACAGATCCCCAGCAATACATGTTTAAGAATAAGACAATCTGAAACCAATATGCATACTCCCCAGCCTCTTTGTTAGGTCATGTAAAAGAATAATTTCAGGAAACAGGCCTAACCTCATGACGGTACAGAAAGCTACAACCTGGGATATTTTTACTGGCTTTCTTTGTGATTGAAAAACTTGAATTGTAGATGCTGTGATACGTTATGGTGCAGGAACAGCACTGCCATAGCTGTAAATCTGTGGATTAACAGAGTGAATAGCTGTAGGCTCTCTGTGGACTCCAGAAGAGTACCAGAACATCTACTGATGCAATAAGGTGTGTCATCAGTACAGAAACATGTAAACAGTGTTAGAATAACTCGTGATAATAAACAAAACAGGGAGAGTGGGCGGGGGGGGGGAGCTGTCTTGTGCATTAGTGAGAGAATTGCACAAAAGCAACTGAGTAAACAAACACTTGGTTGCGCGAGTTTGCCTTACTCAATAAATCGTGCAATAATGCAGCTTCTTGGTGTGGTTTTTACCTTATGACACCCATAAATGCCAGTGCCAAATAGAGCTCCTTCCTCTGCGAGGGAACCTTTTCATGCACGTACGTTGGCACAACTCTTGTTTTTGCACTGCTGATGTTGCATATTTGATATTTGCCAGGTGATTTCTAAGGAACAACATAGAGTTCATACTGTGTACAGAGAACAAGAACAACACAAAATATATGTGTGTGGACTAAAAGCAATAAAATACAGAAAGATAAAAGCCTGATGATACCGTGTATCACACAATGCCATCAGTTTAGTTGAGAGTATCTCACCACAGATCACTTTCAGGTTCCCATCTCAAATTAAAAAAAAATAATAAATCATTTATGTAGTTTAAGAAATCATTTTTCTGTTTTTAGACCGTTTTTAGTGTTCAGAGAACATTTTGCAGTTCTCACAATTATCCTGATAAATGTCCTGACAAATGTTTCCATTAAAAGATGTCATGTATGTTTGCTTTTTGACAAACTTTTACTAGCAAATTTAAAATTAGTAATGTTGTAGTTTGTCTATACTGACAGGAGCAGGCTACATGCTACATGCTGCTGAGACAACACACATTTACCTGCCAGCAGTTCCTGTGACAAACACACACATGTCGTTATGCAACAAACAGCAAACATGTTTTCATATTAGAGTCTGAAAAATATTGAAACCATTTAACTTTCATCACACAACTAAACAGAGGAGAAATGTCTTCATGCAGTCCAAACAGGTTTGACAGACAGAGTTAAAAGATAAACAGAAGTTCACAAATGTCCATCCATCCCATAAACATCCTAAGTTTAACAAAAGATCTGTCAGTTATAATCTACACAGTGACGTGTTTTTAATACAGTGAAATCCCACCTGAAATCCTGCCTCTGCACGCACATCATATCACATGTGTCTGACAGGACAACTTTGTACTTAACGACATCCCCTTGTTTATATTTATTATAACTATTTAGAAGCGAGGTAAGTAGCCGACCTGTTGCCAAACAAATGGCATTTATATGGGGTTTTGGTCTTGTGGCATTAAGATCGGCAGGATTTTTTTACTCACAAATGAATCATGTGAGAACAGGTAACAAGATCTTAGTAAAGAGCTCATAATAAGTTCTAGGAGTAACTGTGGAGAGTCTGTGGGTCTTGTCCTCACTGATCTCCTGCTCCAGGCAGCATCAGCAGTGTGTGGATGGTGGGCATGTGTTTGATCCCCTAACAGCAGGGCTGACCCGTCCAGAAGCTCCTGAACTCCACCCAGATGTCATCAGCTGAGCAGAAGCAGAGAGAAGAGCTTTAACATGCAGATCATTTAATGCACCTGATCTGATAAAAGCATCAGCACAAAGAAGAAAAGCTGCTTTTCACTTTTATCCCTGATAGTTTTTCTTGATTATCACCTGACTGCAGGGCCAATCAGTACCCTGCACCTTATTACATGTTAATTAGAGAAGATATTAAAAAACTTCGAGAAGCAAAGAAAAGTTAGAGATCTTTAGAAATGCTGTTTTTCAGCTCCAGTGATCAACGATCTCCTCCTCTGGATGCATTTACTTCCAGCTGGGTCCCATTTAGGCACTGACAGCTGGATCTGTTTGACCTTCACCTTCGCAGCCAGGTGAGGTGGGTCTATAGTAAAGACCCACCTCACCTGTCCTCGAGCTGCAGTCTCCGCCCACGGAGGTCCTCCTCCTCTTACCTGGAACGGTGTGGCTCAGCACGACGCACACGGTCTTGTGCAACGAGGGTTTCTGTCGCCTACTGAAAATCACGTGATTTGCGCAAATGAAACCAGTAACCGTGCGTGTCCGCTGCAGCTCACCTGTGGGAAAAGCGCCGTAAAGATGGGCGGCAGTGAGACAAAAGAGCAGAAGAAGAACAATCCCGGACAACCGACCACAAACTCTCCGGGACACCAGAGCAGCCACACGGCAGCTGGAAGGAGTTTAACTTTGCAGCCTCGGAGGAGAAAACAGCAGTCACGGCTGAAGAAACGGCCCGCTAGTATAGATGGCAGCACCGGGCTGTGGGATCGGCACGACCCTTCGAGGCGCAGATACGTGGAAACTGACCTGGACCTTTACTATGAGCTGCAAACCCATCTGGAGAGTGCGCGGCAGAGGATGAGAGATAAGGGGAGGAAGGAGGCTGCATCAGAGGGTCTGAGCACGGCTGTGGTGAGCGGACAGGAGAAATGTTACGACCCCGACGACAGCACACTCACATTTGTTGATGGAGACGATGATATGGACTGTAAGTACTCAGACATCAGACCTTTACATTCAACAGCATGAGCTTTAAGGATTAAGACATCTCCCTGTTTGTTTTATAGTTGAGTGCAACAATTACAAGTCTCTGAGAGCACTGATGTCCTGCGGTCATTCTGTCACCCCCACGTCTCTCACCAACTGGTGTCAGCAGTTATTGGATCAGGTACCACATTTTTATTATTACTCTCAATCAGACTCTGAAGCATGCACTCACTTCTGTAAACTACACCTTTGTAGACTCACCTTTGCCTCAGATCTTCTTTGCGGTTCAGCAAGAGGCTGGAAACATTCATCTGATTATGGACATGATAGGATCACATAATGTCTGCAGATTCCATGATGTAACTCTCCCGGCCCACCACATCCCAAAGGTCCTCGACTGGATTGAGATCTGCTGACTGTGGAAGCCATTTGAGGACAGAGAACTAATTTTCATGCTCAAGAATCCAATTTGAAATGGTTTGAGCTTTGAGACATGGTGTGTTATCCTACTGGAGACAGCCATCAGAAGATGGGTGCACTGTGGATGTACATGGTCAGCAACAATACTCAGTCGCTCCCATTGGAGCTGGTACTGAGGGGCCAAGATGTGAATTGTGAACATGAATTGTAGCCTCAGTTTCCTCTTAGCTGGCAGGAGTGATACCTGGTGTGGTCTTCTGCTGCTGTAGCCCATCTGCATCAATGGCTGTGCAGGAAAATCACAGCAGTTCTGAAATACTCCGAGCAGTATGTGTGGCACCAAGAACCATGCAACCTTTAAAGTTGCATGGTTCCCCCATCCTGATGCTCAGTTTGAACTTCAGCAGCTTCATCTTGTCCATGTCTACATGCCTAAATGCACTGATTGGTTGCCATGTGATTGGCTGGTTAGATATTTGTGTTAGTGAGTACTTATGTACCTAATAATATAGGCATATATATAGCCATATAGTGTATAAACTGAACACCGGATTGTTATGGAGTATGAGTGATATCTGCTGAGGAGTGATTACAAAAACATTAACATGCAAATAAACATTGATAGAAACTATAAATATAAACTCTTATTGCTGTGACCCGCACAAAAAAGACCATTTCCACAGTGAAGTAGTCGTATTTGTATTATTTACATAGAACTCCATACAAAAACCTCCGTTGTTAGTATTTGTCCACAGTGTCAGCATCTCAACCTAAACAGAGTTGAGATTAGTCAAAATCTCGGAAACCACAAGTTTAAACTTCAGATCTTTGCTGTAAAATCAGGAAGTACTCTCAAAGTCACTGAATCTTTCTCTTCAGCCGTGAAAGTTTAACTGGTTTCTTTTCGACCCCTCAGGGTGAGAGCCGGTTTGTGTGCGGCCAGACTGGCTGTAATGCCGAGTGGTCATATGAAGAGGTCTGTAAAATGGCTCTTCTGACTCCTGAAGAAAAGGAACACTTTGAAAAGAAGATGTTCAGCAGCGCCACCAAGGATTACCTGGACGTCAAATCTGTGTCAATAAGCCGTTAGAAATACCGGAAACACGCCCGGATATCACCTTCAAGGATGTGAACCGGGTCACCGGCTGTCCCTCCGCACCTGCCTGTCCCGCATGTGGCTTACTGACGGTGCATGATCGCACAAAGAGTAACAAACATTTCCTGTGGAGTTCTGCTTTGTGTGCCTCGGAGCTGGAGCTCCGAGACAAACCCCCACAGTGGGCTGTGTGGGCTTCAGCTGTTAATGATTTGAATTTATGATTTCAAGAATTGCCAACACTTTTTGTACTTTTCTTCTTATTTTAATATTTCTTTTTTTTTATTGCAGTTTACATGCAGAAATATCGATTTTTAATAACCACTGACAGTATTTTAAAAAGGCTTGAAAGCTCGTTCTGCTGGGTCAAAACTTGTGTTCAAAACTTTATTATCGTCTTTCTGATGTCCTAACTCTGACACTGCTCTCCTCTGTGTCCAGCACCAATAACGGGTCGATGTTTATTGATCATAATAATATTTCTTTGCTTTTTTCAGTGCAGTGAGTGCATAAACACAGTTACTTGAATGGCATATATTATAATTTCTACTTCAGCCATGTACGGTACTGTGCAAACGTCTTGAGCTTGTCGTCACTTCTTTATATTTTGCTTCCAAGCAGTCTGACTTTCTTGTAATGTTTGTGGTCAGTAATCAGTAGTTTCCAGGCTTCCTGAGGGTCCTCCAGAGTTTGTCTTTGGCTGCTTTTTCAGCGCAGTTCTTGGACCTGATCATTTTCAGAGGAATGCTTTTTTGCTTGTTCAACCACTTAACCCTGACCTATAAACCATTCAAGCATAAAAAGCCTCCTAACTCAAGGGATTAACCTGTGTCGTGTCAACACACAACAGACAACTTAGCAAAGAGCCTCATTTAAATTGTGTCTTTAAGCACTTCGTTACCAGCAGTCTGACATAAAAAAAAGAATTTGTACGCTTTTCTTTAGCTGAATCCATGAAATGTGCCAAAGATAAAATAGTACATTTGTACCAATAAGGTGATTCCCAGAGAGCTGTTAGGTGAACACTTGGCATCTCTCCTGGAGAACGATTCCTGAAGACTTAAAAAGCTGCTGTGCTGAATAATAAAGGTGGTCAGAACAAATATTGCCTTTCCAAGCTTGTTAGAACTGTTTGCCTTATATTTTGTATTTCCATCTGTTTGCACATTTCAATGAATCACTGCACCTACTTAGTTTTTCTTTTATATAACATACAGTTGACAAGGAATTGGGTATATTTTCTTTAACTCAAATATTTGTGCCTTTAATTTTAAAAGTCAAGTGATTCAGCGGCAAAAGCAGGTGGGCTACTTCAGCCATTACCGTTAATGTCAGTGCGAGCTCCGTGAGCTCCTATCCTGGTTTGATTTTCACTCTGATAGCATGAACCAAACCATCTTCAAGAGACTGGGCGTTAAAAAGCTAAAGTTCATTCATGTTCATGTTGGCTCACAGAGCTGGGGGTAGAATAAGGAAACGCTTTTCTGTCAGACTGGTTTCAGAGTTAGCTGTCAGGTTGCCAGCAGGTGGAAACGCAGCTTAAAAAAACAAACTTCTAATCCAGTCTTGTCTCAGCATGTTTTTCCAGAGGAGTGTCACCGCCTGCATTTGTACGTTCGCATCATGTGGAAATAAAACGCACACCCACACAAACAATCTCAGATCGTTTATCACTTCAGTCGCTCCTGTAAGGTGACAAAAGTGTTCACGTGAAACCGTTTTAAGAGGAAAGTGTGTAAAGCTGCTCATTCACTTTCTGCTGCATCAGCCGTAAGTTTGTTTCTAAATTTCTAAATTAGTCAACCTAAAATGTTCAAAATTTAAGATGAGGATTAAATACAGATACTGACTGGAAGCTTATATCACAATGTAAATTTATTCTTCCCTCAAAATAACTCAATATACAGCCATCAATGTCTAAACCAGCTGCAACAAAAGTGAGTACACCTCTTAGTGAAAGTTCACAGGTTGCCACTGGAATGCTTTTCCACTCTTCCATGATGACATCACGGAGCTGGCAGATATTCGAGACTTTGCCCTTCTCCACCTGCTTGAGGATGACCCAAAGATGTTCTGTTGGGTTTAGGTCTGGAGACATGCTCGGCCAGTCCATCACCTTTACCCTCAGCCTCTTCAATAAAGCAGTGGTTGTCGTAGAGGTGTGTTTGGGGTCATTATCATGCTGGAACACTGCCCTGTGACCCAGTTTCCAGAGGGAGGGGATCATGGTCTGCTTCATTATTTCACTGTTTGGAGTTCATTTGTCCCTCAATGAAATGTAACTCCCCAACACCCGCTGCACTCATGCAGCCCCAGACCATGGCATTCCCACCACCATGCTTGAGTGTTGGCATGACACACTTATCTTTGTACTCCCATGGTCTGAGCACTGACAGGCTGACCCCCCCCACCCACCCACCCACCGCTTCAATCTCTGCAGCAATGCTGACAGCACTCCTGCATCTATCTTTCAGAGACAGCATTTGGATGTGACGCTGAGCACGTGCACTCAGCTTCTTTGAACGACCAACGCGAGATCTGTTCTGAGTGGACCCTGCTCTTTTAAAACGCTGGATGTATATTTGATCATTTTACTATTCACACTCTTCCTCTATGGCTTTACATACACTGTTAGACTGTATTTGATGTTTCAGTGACTTTCACAGTGACAGAAAAGGACACCAAAAGTCTTATAGGTCTTATGTACATTAAAATAAAAAATATTTGAGTCTTTTCTAAGAGGTTTTTACATGTGATTTTCGTCCTCTGGGGCCACCGTGCGGATTCTGACCACACATGAGTGACATTTCCTGCAGGACACCATCAGTGCAGCCAGGAGACCCACTGCAGCAGTGAGGCAGAGCGCTGTGGCTGCAGCTGGATCTGTAGGAGGTCTGAGGGGAGACCAGGTCCCATTCTGGGCTGAAGTGGAAGTCTCACTAAACAAAAAAGCAAAGTTAGAATAACATATTTATTGGTATTAAGGATGATGGAACACGTTTGAAATTGTACTCACGCAGGACGTTTTCTGACATCTAAGGGAGGAGAGACATCAGGGTAGAGACATAACCTCGTGTCAGGGCAGAAGACTGCACCGTGGTACTCTTTAATCTGAGATTTAAAGGCAGCAGTAAGGATCGTTAAATTACAGGACTGTATGCTTCAGCATCAGGACATCATTCCTGTTAAATCTGTTTAAAAAAAATGCTGGGATAGGCATGTGACCTGAGGAACTATAAAGTCTTATTCTTCAGATCTTTGTAGAAGATTTAATTAGGATTTAATTAATTGATGTGAATTCTAAAACCATAAATTAAATACCCCCCCTCCCTCAATTTTCCATGTTTGTTTGAATTTCATGTTTTTATGTTACAGTAAAACACCGGCTTCTAATATTAATACAGTTTAAAGCATCATAACTACAATACCAACAATCAGTAATGGCGTAGTTATCCATTGTGTGTATACCTGAATGGTGCCCCCTGCTGGACAGTCCACCCACTCAGAGCCAGACACCTGGATCTGATACCTGTTGGGTCCAGTGCACCTGTGTCTGTAACAACGACCCTCCACAGAGCTGCTGACCCGAGGAAACTGACTCTGGTTCTAAAAGACAGCCGGAGAAGAAAGTAGGCAAAAGAAGCGATGAAGAAAGTACACTCCACACATACATGCATGCACACACACACACACACACACACACACACACCTGTCTGATGAGGCTGGAGAAAAAGCATCGGCTGTCAAAGCCGAAAATCTCCCCCCTCCGCTCATCTTCAGCTGACCCCCTGCTACTTTCTTTTTTCCAGCATTGGCTCTGAAGAACAAGAAGATAAGAAGACTGTGAGTAATTCAAAGCAGGTGCAAAAAATAATTTACTCTCATTTCATAGTTCAGCGTGGATGCAAGAAGATGCCGAGCTTACGCCTTTCTTGAGGGGCTTGTACACTCGACATCCCTCCAGGTACTGGTCAGTCTGGCACTCCCCCTTGTGAAGGTGAAGAAAATGACACCCACATCCACTGAGAAGTAGAAAAAATGCAAAGAATAAACAAGAACGTTTCTGCATTAAAAAAATACATTAAAACTAAATCAAAGTTACCTGCCAGTGCAGAAAAAGGATGAGGAGTTATCCTGGCAGGTTGACAGGGAGCCAAACATTGCTCCTTCACCTGTTAAGAAATGTCATAAAAATGCAGTTTTTCTCATGCAAATGATGAATGATGATGATGAAGTGTATGACACAGCCTGCTTAGATTGTTCTAAAAGTATAATTACTGTGTCTCTACTTCCTGCTTCAGTTAAGCCTCCTCAGCCAGTTTTCAGTTTCCTTACCGTCTCCCCAGACCAGCCTCTGAGCCCGGCTCAGGTTGACGCTGTACCATCCCGTGTCCTGTAATGCTGCTAAGGTCACTGGGTCGATCCGGACTGTGGCAGGATCCCCGAGCACTGCCGCCATAACGGACCCCTGCAGGACCCGGGACTCCCAGTGAGAGGATGCTCTGCCTGGTGATGCGTCCTGAGGGAGAAAGGCACCGTTAGGTTTTCTTTTCAGTGGTCCAGTTTGTTGAACTTGAAGCTATGCAGTACCAGGTTCTCCAATGGCCCTCCCAGCTCTGGATCAGTGGACACCAGGTGCTTCTGCAGGGCTGAAATGACGGACGGGGTGTAAATCCTCATTTGGCCTGATCCATCAGAGTGAGCCGCTTTGCCTCGAGGAGAACAATCAGCAGCCTCTGCAGGATCAAGCAAAGAAATCACTGATAAAGAACCACTTTCTCATCTTTGATGAGGGCTAGGATGATCTTATTTTAGAAAAATGTTGGGATTTTAATCAGATTTGAGTGTTTGATTTGAATGTTGTGTCTGTGATCTCCTTTTTAAGATTTTATCAGCTTGCCATTAGCATTTTTTACTCCTGATTTGTTCTCAATCCACATTTTTCACTGTTTTAAAGTGAAGAAATATTTTGAAGACACAAACCCCTGTGGGATCAAATAAGGATGGATGCTAAGTGTATATGTAATAACACTCATTAGTTGTATAAATGACAAAAAAAGGATACAGTGGTGTAAAGTGGTTTAAAAACCTTGAGAAGAGGAGGAGGAGGAGGAACAGTCTCTCCAGGTGCTGAAGAGATCCTTAGAAAATCCAAGGGCATGGAACAACTCATGAATGACAGTCTGAAAAACAGATGAATATAAATTGTCGTTATGATCCGTGCTTCTCTGTTAAAATTATCATAAGAAAAAATAAAAATAATCATACCTGTACTGTAGTCCGGTGGCTGTATGTGGCTCCTGTCAGCCGGTCCCTGCAGATGACCACCACCCCAGCCACAGGTCGCCCGCGGGGGTCTGTCTGGCAGTGAACAGCGTAGGCGAGAACACTGGGCTGAGAGAACAAGAGAGAAAATTCATGAAAATGCAAGAAATGAAATGTGAAAATGTTGCAGGATTGCTGTTATTCGAGGAAAAAACTCAAGCTAAAACCCACTTTAAATGGTTTAATATCAAAGACTTTGCTGCTCTCTGTTTTACCTCCGCTCTGCACTTGTCTGTGGGGTGTACGTGGAGGTAAAGCAGGAAGTCAGTATCAGGGACTCCGGCACCTTCAGGTCTGAGAACAATCCTGCGGGGTGAATCAGCCTCAGGGTAAATATCACATCCGGCCAGGTGGTCGTCTGGGATCTACTGATGTTGATCCGGCACACTGTATTATTCATGGAGAAGCAGCAGAGTCCGGCACGTGCTGTGTGCAGCAGCAAAAACATCTGATACTCACTGTCACATCCAGACATGTTTCATTTCTGTAGTTCTTGCTGGCTCTACCACACCTGAGAGAATAAAAAGGTCAGTGTTCTTAATTTGTATAATATAACAGTTAATAGATCTCAATAACAGGGGACAACACAGGTGATCAAAAATGTAAATGCATTTAGGTGCAGATACTTGTATTGATCTATGCGCCTTTCTTTTCAAAAGCAACGGAAATGAGTGACTGTTCATTAACATAATCCTCATTCATATGATTTTCATGCTGGAACATGAAGATTAGAGAATGTAATGATGTCCAGAAACCATCACTGACCTCTTTCTGTGTAGGCTGTGCTTCATCTCTCCCACTTGGAGTGGGGAAATAAAATTAGTATACAGTAAAATTCACCATTCTAAAACAAATGCATATTTATTTTACCTAACACACTCACTTTTTTTTTATTTACTTTTTTGACATTCAACAAGAACATTACAACGTGTATTACATATTTCCTGTATATATTACACCATAAAGCGTTTGAATGTCTCTTTTAAACTATAAGTAGGCTTATATACACACAAAGAACCTGAACACATAGGGAGCAAGGGTGGATATTCCTGTGAGTGGGGCCTTAGCTAGAGTTGACGTGTCCAATGTCAGGCCTGTGTAGCATTATATAGTCAGTCCATTTCTTCCATCTGGAGACAAACAGGTCCCTCTTGTGATTTATATCTGCAGTTATTTTCTCCATACTATGTGTCCATTATAATGTCCATCCACATGTTCAGAGTTGGGCTTTCCTGTGAGCGCCATTTTTTTGTGAGGGCCTTTTTGCTTACCACCAACTAAATGTTAATTAAATATTTGTCTTTCTTTGGCCATCCTTCTGGTACAAGTCCAAAAAAAAGAGCTTTACTCTCCAATGGCAGATGTCTGCCAAGTATATCTTCAATTGCCTTATGAATTCCTTTCCAATACCTTTTAATAGTTTGACAGTCCCAGAATACATGGTAATGATTAGCAATCATGCTTCCACATTTTCTCCAGCAAGCCGGAGAATTCCCTTTATAATGAGATTTTTGATAAGGTGTAATAAAGTATCTGATCAGGCCTTTCCAGCCAAACTCCATTCATCTTAGCGAACTGCTACACTTCCATTGGTACTCCC
>VUQK01021925.1:9709-20167 GCA_015106715.1 Bujurquina vittata | reverse complement strand
TGTGTGTGTGTGTTGCCTTGCCTCACTTTGTTTTTGTTTGTGCTCCACGTCTGGCTCCCACTAGGATTTTGTATTCTGATTTTTGTTTGACAATAAACACTTTTTAGTATTGTCAGTCTCCGAAGTCCTGCATTTGGGTCCATCGCCACCTATCACACCGCCCACCATGACAAACTACAGAATGTGCCATCCTGTTTCTCTGTAACACTTTCATATCTGCTATTCCCTCCTCCATTTACAGGTATGTATAGGCCCTCATTTTTGTCACCTCAAGAAACACATTTCTGACACAGGCTCTACATGACTGTAACTACTATACACTAAGCAGTATTCCTCAAATACATGAACTCTTAAATTAACATTAGCTTTGTTACTGTTTATAAATTCAAACAGCCATTTAATCCTAGTCTCCCTCCCAAACAGCAAAAAGAAAAAAAAAGGGGGGGGGGGGTCCAGTGGATTCAGGGATGTTGGAGTTGTATCTGTTCACTCTACCTTGTTCAAAAATGCCACTATTGGTGGACTTCAGGCAACAAATAATGGCTCAATCCTCCGGAGCCCCTCTGCATGCTGTTAGTTGCTTCTGCATCTCAGGTTCGCGACCTTGCCCAACCTGCTTTGGAACCCTTTTGGGGAGAGCTCGTTCACTGCACTGATTTTCTATTACAGTGCGCTCTTTTGTTTAATTGCTTTCCTAGTGCTAGTTTTCTAATGACTATCTGAAGAGGGCATTGGCTTTTCTCTCTATTAATCCTATCAAGTTGGTGACTTATGAATGTTTTATTTTATTCACAAGTTTCTGTTTGTGTTTGCCCATCAGGGTACAGCAGATCCTGGATGTTCATTTCCAGGGCTGGGGCTCCCAGTTTCTTGTGGATTGGGATGGTGATGGTCTGGAGGAGTGCTCATGGGTCCCACACTTGTTTGTCCTGGATCCCTCTCTCCTTACAGGCTTTTATGCTGGACATCCTTATAAACCTGGTCAGCCAGCTGAAGTTTTAAGTCTTAAATAATGAGTGTTGGTAGACGTCATATTTTTAAATGAACTTTTTTTAAGGGGATGGGAAGTCAAGTTCAAAGACAAGCATTGAAAAAAGTTGTTTTTTTCGCAACCTGCAGAAAAGAACGCACAGACAAAAATCAACTTGAAAAGAATATGATTTCAGTCTGCTACAATTATGTATGTTTGCTTTAATTTAATCTATTACCAGGGTATAAAAACTGCATGAAGAGATAATAATTCAAACCAAAATTAAAACTGCGAAAATAAATTTTGCTGAATTTATGAGTAAATAAGGTTTTAAAAAATGTTTTTCCCCCCTTCCACCATTTTTGTTTTTGCAAAAATCTCCCAAAGATTTAAAGTCAGATTTCTAACAGTGCCATGTTTCTGTCTTATTATGTCCAGTTCAGTAAAATGAATGAGTAGCGATGTGGCCTGGCAGAGAGCAACTGGCTACAGCTAGTTGTGTGAATGCCTGTCAGTCAAGGTAGCCTTTCCCCTAACTTTAAGCCTTAACAGTAGCCAAATAGATGAAAGCTGTAAATATCCTTTATAATTGTTACACTGGGCATTTTAACATGGAGTCTTTGCATGTCCTTCCCATTTATGCGTGGTTTTACTCTTGGTTTCCTCCCAGTTCAAAGACATGCAGTTAGTATGTACACATCCAACTATTCACATTCACGTTAAGCGTGACTGTGACTTAGCCCTGTGACAGGCTGGTGACCTGTATAGGGTGTACCCTGCCTCTCACCCTATGGATGTATGGTGTCTGTGGCATTTACTTTGTCAGTTTTGGAACCAACATCAGTTGGCTTTTCTGGGAACTGCACTTTTTGGCACTTCCTCATTGGCTTCATTCTGTGGAGGTTTTACTGAGTTCAAACAAGCTTGTTTGCTCTGAGCCAGACCAAGAGTTCCTGTTTTCATTAAAGCATGCAAAGACAACACTGCTTGTGCTGTTGTCACACACGAAAACCAAACATCGTCTACTTTGACGTGTTTTCAGGAAAGGTTTTGTTGACACAACTAACATTTATTCTGCTATAACTAACAGCTTACTGTACTTGACCTTGAAAAATACTAGGTACATTGGTAAGAAATGTTCAATAATTTTTATCATTATTGTTTAATCTGTTTTAAACATGAGTAAGTTCAACCATGTGAGCTGAGGATCTGCCTGTAAAATATTCATTGTTTAAACTGATTTTCCACATCCAGACAAATTTTAAGTAATTTCAAAATAAAAATGCATTGCTTTACCGCAACTCCAAAACTTTAGGCCAGAATTACCCTAATGTGATTTGGGTCATTATGGAATATCCAAGTTAGGCATAAACCAAAACAAAGGTTGATGTATTGTGAGGGAGCTACAGTAGAATTTACTTTGTGCACAAGATACAAGATCCTTGAAAGCTGCTGCACTTAATGCAATCAAATACTCACTATGTACACCACAGCTACTTTAAACCAGTCCAACATAGTGCATCACTGCAAACTCCAAGCTACTGTAACAGCTTTAGGATGCTTGAAATTTCCCAGTTGTTCATGTAACCTTTGAATAAGAGAGTAAGAGAGATGCAGGAGGCTGGAGGCACTGTCCCAAATCCACTCGAGACTTCCCCCAAACCAAGCTAGCCCACCTGCCACTCAACCACTATTATAGTGTTAATCACCCATACCTTTCCTTCTTTAAAAATATTCAATTAAATTATTATTATTTGTATATATTTATTTATTTGTCATATTTAATATATGGAGCCTATGTATTTAATATTCTAGCCTGTTCCCTAATTTCCCAATTGGGGAACATCTATAAGTTATTATTACTTTGTTTTCCAATAGCTTGAATAAAACTGCCAGAATTTATTTATTTTTTTGTTATTTAAGTGTGAGTCCCACTTAACCAAGTAAAGTGAATTAGGGAAATGCATTAAAGGAGATGTATTGTGCAAAATCCACTTTTATAGTACAGGAAATGTAAATGCAGTCTGTCCTGGTGCTGCGTAGATATCTTTCCTTCATTTATTTCTAACAGCGATTTTGTAGTCCAGTTTGGTTATGCTGAAGTCGCACGTAGGTAAGTCAAAATGTTTGGTTGTTGGGTGTATTAACACACACAGTTCCTTGCATCATCCCCTGGCATCAGAGCCTCTTCGAAGTGTATGGTTAAATTTAATTTTTCTCAGAAATGTACTCACATCAGTAGGGAAAGTCCTCTTTATATAGACCACAAGTGAATGACTTACATATGAAAAGGAAGGCTTTAAAAGCAACACCCTTACCACCCCCTTGCTGGTGAAAAAAAAATCTTTCATGAAATGAAAGTCTGAATATATTGAATGAAAACTGATGTCATGGGAGCTCTTGAGTCTTCTAGTTTTTTCGTTGCGTAAAGCACATAATTTTTTTCCAAAAACCTTTTATTACATAAAGCATATAATGTGGCTACCAAAATTGGCACTATGAGTCAATCTGCAGGGAATTTAGTGGCAGAAATCCTAAATAATGAGTAGCTAATTAACACCCCGGCATGTAATGGCTCAGGTCAGACAGCTCCTGCATACAAGCTAACATTACGCAGAACATGTGTAATGTTACCCTCCACAACAACAGGCCCCGTTTAGAATCTGAGATGTGGAAGGCACGTTCTGCTTAATACACAAGAGCTGTCTGACCTGAAAGATTCACTGAATAAAAATCTTCATCAGCAGTAAGATACAGAATACTGCTGCTAATATAATGTTGGCCATTACATGCATTTGAATATAAGGGCCAACATTATTTAGGTTTTCTGCCACTGAATTCCCTGCAGTTGACTCATGGGGCCAATTCTGGAATGCTTTATGTAATCAAAGCAAAAATTTGAAAAAAAAAAAAGTGCTTTATATGATGAAAACACTAGACGGCACTAGAGCTCCCATGACATCAGTTTTCATTCAGTATATTCAGACTTTCATTCTCTCTCTCTCTCTCTCTCTCTCTCTCTCTCTATATATATATATATATATATATATATATATATATGCCTTTCAGTCATGCAAATAAACCCCATGGGGATGGGCAGTTGGTTTGTTCAGGGTGAGCAGGCAACCATTTGCCACATAGCTGAAATACAGCTGGCCCAGGTTTGAGTCCGGCTGGCGGTTCCTTACTTCTCTTTTTCCCCACTTTGATGTGAATTTTCAATTTATTGTTATCCATTAAATTAAAAAAAATCTTTTAAAAGAAAGATGTGGAAGTAATGGTAAAAAAAAGAAACAGCCATATCAATAGTGAATTTTGAGATTTCAGAGATTTTAGTGTGTTTGGAGTGTGTAGGGTAGTGTGTTCAGTGTGTTGTGTGACCATGGATAAGTCAGATGCTAGCCAAAAAACACCAAAGGCAGACTGAAATGTAAATGCTGTTTCCAGGTGAAAGTGTCAGGCATGTGATTGGCCCCTCTGTCTTGTGGTGGACATGCACTGTTTTTTGGAGTGGCACAAATAACTTGTGTGGCATCTTTTTGTGACGCCTGATTGTTTTGTAAATAGTTGTGTTCTTTATAACCTTGTTGTATGCTAATTTTATAAATATGTTTTCAAAAAAATAGAACTTATGTGTGAAGTTTTCTCAGTAAAAAAAAAACAAAACTTTTTTCTGCCCCGATTTTATGTTTGTGTGTGATTGTTAATACAGTATGTCAAAATGAAAAAAAAAATAATAATGCTGAAAAAAAATTAACTAAACAAGGCAAGTAAATTGATTTTAAGGTGAAATATAAAGGCAAATTCAAAAGTAGTCAAAAACACCCAGTTACACCCTAGACAAGTGGAAGAACTAGTGCCAAACTGAATGCCACCTGGATTCAATCCAGATTCTGGATTTGCAGTCTACTTGTATTTAACATGGGAAACTCCATTAAAACATATTTTTGTCCATATCTCAGCTGAAAAAACACATTATCCTATTTTTTTGTAGTAAGAAACATACAATATCACTATTGTCCATGGGCATTTAATATTTAATCTGCAAATATATGACACAACTTTTGACAATATCAAGTTAAACACTCTATTCCCCTATTATCGCCTACCTGATAAATCGTGTATTTTCTCAAAAAAATTAATTGAACATAAATCATGGGCATGGACAATAAGATCTATGCCTTATCTCTGTGATTCAATTGAGAGTGACGTGACTGTAAAACAGATAGATGTGCAAATCAACAGAAACATCTGCCGGGACAGGGTTTGCTGTTCCCAGCAAATAGAAAAAGACAGTTAATTATCAAGAGTAATTGTTTATACCTGAGTATCAAATTTAATTGCAAAGATGCAAAAGTTGCCGAAATATAAAACATCATTTTTCTCCAATGATAAACTACAGACTTTTTAAAATTAAACATTTTTGGTGACCTTGACCTCTGACCTTGAAAATTAACTCATGTGTTCTTGGGCCCTTAAGAATTATTTACACAGATTTTCATTCATTTTGGTTCCAAAAATTTTGAGATAGATCTTTATTATTGCATTATTACATCACTAATAGACATGTTACGTTATCAGTTAGGTTTAATTCATGTATTTTTCTATTTATAGGTTCAACTTTTAAGGGTTCATTCACTCAAGACACATTTGGCAAAGTCCCATAGAAACAAAATTTCTAAACATAATATTTTGATTTACATATTTTCCCTGCTTACAGCTTAGGTGTCTAAATGGTGGTAATCAGGTCTGGTGGTTTGAGCTCTTGGTTCTGATTCATCTGCTGAAATTGTTCGTGATAATCATTAACATGTGGGACTTCTCTGTCATAGGTGCGCATGTACATAAGTGAATGACAAGCTATAAGTATTTTTTCCACCTAGAAGAATGCTTAAACATTATGTGTTGACAGTAGTGTCACTGCCGTGCCATTATTAAAATTTCAAGGACGTCTCTCATCCAATTTAAGTTGACAGTGCAGGTAGAGGATGACCATAATCCAGGATGTAGTATGAATGCCAGTCCATTATGAAAAGTAATTACTTGTTGATTATCACGCTTTGAGATAACGGACACAGTGTTCACAAATACATCACCGGATCCTCTGGAAAGGCCTCACATTGCTGATTGTTTAGTTAAGAGATACGGACGATGTAGCAAAAACAATGTCAAACTTGTGAAAGGTGTCAAATGTCTGCTTAAAGCATGTTTTCCACATCAGACTGCTCAAAGAGGGTGGGAGCAAAACAAAAATTAGCAATCTCAATATAAAGGGCTACTGTCCACTCTCTCATCATTAACCTATTTTGGTGACAGTGAGTCCACAGTGGCAACAATGAAGTGGGGAGTTGTGTGGCTGGGTTTTCTTGCTTTTTCTGTTGTCAGTGTCATTGATATCCAAGCCAAAAAGGGTAAGATTTAAATAATGTTTTTGATTGTTGGTTAAACACTTTTCATAAGTGTGCAACTGCTTGACAGATATGAATGTATGATGTAGAGGAATGCTTTTAATATTCATTATCAGTGATGTGCTTTGGTAGATAATTGCTGGAAAAATATCTGTAATAAGACAGGTCTGTATATGTAACTTTGTTTTGTATTTTCAAAATGTTGTATTTTTATATTATATATTATTTATTTATTTGATCCCCAGTTTACAACAGCATATGTAGCACATGGGGCAAGGAGCACTTCAAGACCTTTGATGGTGATGTGTACCAGTTTCCTGGTACATGTGAATACAACCTGGTCTCAGACTGCTACAATAACCCAAAGGAATTTTCAGTGGACATAAAAAGGAGTCGTAATGATGGAAACTCTACAATCAGTTTTGTGGTGGTGATCATTAAGAATATTCTTTCCTTCAACCTCAGCAAGAATGTGGTCACTGTGAATGAACAGAGGTAAGTTTAATAAACAAAACAACAACAACAACAAAAAAAAAACCCCAATGTCAAGCAGCAATTCATTGTGTCCCCAAAATTTAAAAATGATACCAACTGTACTGTACATTCTTTTACATTTTTTTTGTACAGTATCAATATGCCGTACTACCAGTCCGGTGTACAAGTGGAAAAAAATGACTTTTACATAAAGGTTTTCTCCAAAGCTGGCATCACTGTCATGTGGTACAAGGGGGATGGAGTCATGGTAATAATGATTTGTTTTTTTTTTTTTGTTTTTTTCTACACTCGTGACATTTACAAGACGTGATATTAAAACTGTTTTTTTTCTTCCATGTTACAATTGTTGCAAAAAGTCTTAAGTGGTCATTCACTGGAATTACTTTACACTTGAGAATAACGAGCATTAATTAAACTGTAAAATTTATGGCTTAAAGCTTTAAGCAACACAAGCAAATCTTAACCTACAGTGTATTGAAGCAGAAGCAGATTGGAAATTTTGGTTAGAAATCTGGATGTATAAATAAGTACAAACAAAACCTGTAGAAAGTAAACTTGGAGTAAACACCACACGTGCTGCATAAACTAGACTGTAAAATAATATGCTGTCTGATGCTGTGTTATACTCTACTGTTATATGTTTTTACATTTCAGCTTGGGGTGGGGCAAAAACAAGAAGTAGCAACAATACATTGTCATTATGTGAACCGTTCCTGTATTTTTCAGGTGGAAATTGATAATGAATATATTAATCACACTTGTGGACTTTGTGGCAATTTCAATGGAAATTCAGACTTCAAGGATCAAGGTATATTCATATGTATATTTTATATGAATTTGTTTAATCTGTGATATGTAGGTGGAATGTAACCATTAATATGATCATAGGTCCAAAAATGACCCCCAATGAGTTTGTCAAGAAATGGAAAATCCTTCATCCAAATGATAATTGTGAGGACCCCACTGAAGAGGCACATAAATCACTACAGGCTATTAATGTGTCAGAGTCCTGCGAGAAGTTTGTGAGTTTCATGATCCAGCTAGCTTTAGCAATAAGGATATATTTATATGTATTTACCTAAAACTTTCTACAGGAGATCACCTATGCCTATGTTGCCTGTCTCTTTTGTCCCTTTTAGCTAAACACCTGCAACAACTTCTTTAAAGCAAAATCCTGGAGCTCCTGCACCAATCTGATTAACCCTGAGCCTTACATTCAGGCCTGCATGCAGGATATGTGTGGCTGTAGCAGCAGTACAAAGGACTCCTGTGTCTGCAGCACATACTCTGAGTTCTCTCGACAGTGCTCCCATGCTGGAGGAAAGCCTCCCAACTGGAGGACCCCAGAGTTGTGTGGTAAGATTTTATGTTCTCTGTAGGAAACTGTAGGATGTGAAAGGCATTCTACTCATTTCTACTTCTTTCTCAAGAAGTGGACTGGACTAGAAATGGACCTAGTGCCATTTCTTTAGTAGCACTGACATGCTTGAGTCTCAAACAGTGTCAAATGAACTACGAATACTAGAAGGCTAACATGAGGTCAAAGTCTGAGGTTATGAGAAGATTGTTGGGAACATTCATCAATGTTGTTTCTATGCTTTAATGTCCTGACTGAAAAACCAACTGAATATCTTAAATGGAAATGAAATTTTTTTAAAATTCCATCATTTTTGACAGTTGAGCCTAAATCTTATTGCCCTTTCATATATTCGAATTGTACCATATATCATCACAGCTAAACATTGTCCCGGCAACATGGTCTATAACGAGAATGGGTCCCCCTGCATCAATACCTGCAGATTCCCAGACACAAGATCAGTGTGTGAGGATCACAATATAGATGGCTGCTTCTGTCCTCCTGGTTAGTGCTGTTTCTTCTTATGCATTAATGCACCAGTAATATATACAGTCTAAAACACATTTTCATGTCATGTGTTTATCAGAAACTGTGTTTGATGATATTTCCAAGAGGGGGTGTATTCCCCTTTCTGAATGTGGGTGCAAACATGACAAAATCTATGACTCCAATGAGGTTTACCAAGAGGAAGGAAAAACCTGGTACGTTACAAATTTAATGACGTTATCAGAAAGTAGTTCATTAGTGTGTGTTTTTATCTTAACTTGTTTGTTGTTTTCAGTACATGCTTTGCGGGTAAATGGTCTTGTGAGAGTTTTCAAATGCATGCTACATGTTCAGTTGAAGAGGGTTCACACATAACCACCTTTGATGGGAAAGACTTCACCTTCCATGGAGACTGTGACTATACCCTGGCCAAGGTGGAAAGCAAGGTGAATGAATAATAGCCTGTTAAAGACAACAACCTTTTAAAGAAAAACGATTGCACTTTATGTACCGTTGCTCATACTACTCTATGTATATTTCAGGATTATGCAAGTCCAAATTTTACCATTCTGGTCGAGTTGCTGAAATGTGCAAATAAACAGTATGACAGCTGCCTAAAGACTGTGAAACTTCTGCTGAACAATGACGGAAACAATGTGAGTGTAGTACTGTAGTAATTTTATAAATCCACACTGAGCCACACTCAAGTAATGATTTCTTTTTCATTCAGGCAATAATGTTCACTGAAGGCATTGTGAGGAAGAATATGCATGAGGTCATTTTGCCTTATTACTCAGGTATGTCAAAGAACAAGCTTGTAATTGAGTGTTTTATTTCCACTATGAGTTTGCTGATTTTATATTTTTCACTCGACTCAAAGGAGACATCAATATATTCCATGCTTCATCCTTTCACATCATGCTCCAGACGAGTTTTGGTTTAAAAATTCAGATTCAGCACGTTCCTGTGATGCAAGTCTATGTCACCCTGGAGCGGAGCTACAGAGAAAAGACACGTGGTAAGTTTTACATTAGAAATTAACCATAATCAAAAGTACTATGATGTAATATGTACACACTAAAATATTAAAGGAAGGGGTGTATCTAATCAGGATGAAAAAAGTGATTATTTCTGAGTTTTGTTTGGAAATTATTTTGCTACACAAAGCTATCAGACTGTAAAAACAAAAAAAGGCCACTTTCAAATAGAAAGATTTATGCTTAAAATTTCAATAGAGTCAATAGTTTTTAGATCATTTGTACTTAATGTGCTACTTGCAATCTCTAGGTTTATGTGGGAATTACAATACAATCCTATTGGATGACATGAAGACTCCTCAGGGGATGGTGGAGGTAAAAGAAGCAACTTTTAGTAACTCTTGGAAGGCTGACTTTATGTGCAAAGATGGAGAAGGACAACTTGATGACCCTTGTTCTCTGAGCATGGAAACTGGTAAACTGTGACTTGTTTTATCATCAACCATATTTCTTTTCCTTTATTATCCACTCAAATCAGATTTTTTTGCATATTTGATCAAACAAGAAATATAAGAAATGTAAAAAAGTTAAAAAAATATTCTGCTTGTAGAAAAGTATGCCAAACACTGGTGCACCATGCTACAACAGCCAAATAGTAACTTTGCACAGTGCCATGCTGTGGTGGATCCTGAGATCTACTACAAGGTACATGCCCCCCCCCCCCCCCCCCCCCCCCCCCCCCACAAAAAAACAACACCAACCACA
>VUQK01021922.1:0-10724 GCA_015106715.1 Bujurquina vittata | reverse complement strand
TGTGACTTTGTCTTGACTAAGACCTCACACACATTAATATTCCAAACGCATTTCAGGAAGGCTTAGGAAATTTGTTTTTTTTTTTTAAAAGAATATAAATAAAATGCAATGAAATTCAAGTTTCATAAGCCTATGATTTATTTTCCAATAGAATATTGGAATACTGGTTTGCTGCTGAGGTGTGACGCCAATACTTGTGCTCGTAGCTGACCTTGAGGTTGCAGTTGCAGTGCTTTGTGTAGCACCAAAAAACAAAATAGGGATCTGCTGCTGGTGAATGGTGGATGCTCGGTGTGATTTGATCACCGTCACACCGTTCCAGGTTAAATTTATATTTTTACTGCACACTTTACAAAACAGCTGGAATAGGCTCTAATTTACTACCTGTTACTACCCCGCGGAAACCCTGAATAAATGAATATCAGTCCATTTTCTTTTGCCCTATGACAAAGCAAACGCAATCTATTTAAAAATGATCTGTACCTTGGGTTTCTCCTCTTGCGGGCCCCTCCTCTCCTCCTCGCGGCGCCGTTCTCGGTCCTCGATCTCCTGCTGACGAGCACGCTGCTTTCGTTCCTGCTCCTCAAGCTTGCGTAGACGCTCCTGGTACTCCCGCTCTTCCTCCTCTCGCTGTTCTTGCTCCAATCGTTCACGCTCTTCACGCTCTGTAAAAAAGATTTTAGTATTTTGCTTTGAAAAAACAAAAAACAGAGGCAGACAAGAAGTGGTGGTCATGAATAGGAAACAGGCCACTGAAAATTCATTCAGTAAGACCAATAAATAATGCCGAACACTGAAATACTAAAGTTCCTCAGAGCAACTACATTAACCACTAATGACAATTTATTTAACCATTTCCTCCACTTCCTTCCTGGTCCTCTGTGGAATATAAAATCATGTCATTACATTATCAGGAGTGGATGGCTCACATGTTCAAGTGGAAAACTGTACAAACCTTTCTTGAGCTGCTCCTCATGAATACGCTGCGCCTCTTCCTCTTTCTGACGGTAAAAAGCATTACGCCGGTCCTCTTTGCGCTGTCTCTTCCTTTCTTCCAGGCGCTTCTTCCTCTCCTCTACCAAGCGCTCCTGGAAAGCCTTCAGTTTTTCCTTTAAAAGATACCAAAGTGAAGCTGAAAGCACTGAAGTCCTGGAAATTGTCATCTAAAGCTCACAGATGGACTAAATAGTCTTACCTCATAAATGAAGCTCCGAGCAGCTGTTATTTTAGACAGGAAGTTTTCTTTGTCCTCCACCATCCTGGACATGCGCTTCTTGTGCTCCAGAGCCTTCTCCCGTTCAATTTTCATGTTATTGATCTGAGAGAGAAAAAAAAGTTCTTACATTTCAGATACTCTTTTTCTTGCATTTTCTTGAGCGCTGTATGTCAAGCTTTTTTCACATACCCTCTCCTCCTCCTGGAGCTCCCAAAGTTCCATATCCTTGACACGCTGCTCCTCATAAGCTTTTTTGATAAGAGGAATCTCCTCAAGGCGCTTTGCCCTCTCAAAGTAGTCAATCTGAAGAGAAATAAAACTTAAGTCCTGTCCACATTTAGATTATTGATCGGTTTCCTGAATTATCACCATTACCTTCTTCTCCTGGTTCTTCAGACGCTCCTGAAGTTCCTTCTTCTCCTTTTCCAGCTGCTCCACCTGTTTCGCCATGATGAAGTCAGGGTCCAGTTCCTCCAGGTCCTGCAACAAAACCAGGTTGTTAGACTCACATTAAACTGTACTCAGTATGAGATTAACCAGATCAAGTTGTTTCTGGCATCACCTCAATGTCGATGTCCTTGAAAGCCTTTGCTCCGAGTTCAGTCTTCTTGATCTGCTCCAGACGTTCACGGACAGTCTTCTTCTTGATCTGCTCGTGCTCCTGCATGATCCTCTCCTTCTCCCTTTCTTTGGCCTCCAGACGCAGACGCTCCTCTTCAGCCTTGCGAACCTTCTGCATCTCAGCCTCACGCTGTTCTAGCTCCTCCTTCTCGCGCTGAATGTTTAGGCTCTCCAGGCGCTCCTTACGCTCTTCAATGGTCTGTCTGCGAGCCAGGATGCGCTGGTGATCCTTGCGGGCATTTTTCAGATAGGCAGCGATGGCCTGTTGGTTCTGCTCCTCTCGCTCTTGCTGAGAAAATTAAAAAAAATCCTCATAAGAATTTAAAGTTAAACAATAAAAGGAGTTTTAGCATTTTTTTAAATAGAACATAAAAACATGTCAGTGTGTGTAAAAAGCTTTCGTTGATTAGGTGACTTTGGTGTCTGTTCCTATCAGTAAGAGGGTGAACTCACCAGGATGGAAGCAGGCTTGATGATCTGTATGGCTTTAGCCAAAGAAGCAGACATGGCAGTCAGCTGGTTCCTTATCTGCTCTGAGGGCATGTTCTGCAGGAAAGGGCCAACAGGAGCATCCTCTTTGGTCGAGTAGTTGAGGTCAGAGCCGAAGCTCAGAGTTCTAGAGGTGTGGTCAATTCTGACCTACCAGACACAAAGCAATGTTAGAAAACATTCAAAAAAAAAATATGCTATGTATCCTTGTTACTGGACCATCAGTAACATCAGTGTGTCAAACCTACATCACCTGTACCAAAGTAAATCTTACCTGCAGATCACAATGCCGTGCAGCATCGACAATGGAGCGCTCCAGCTGGAAGGCGTCCACAAACGGTACCAGAGAGGCCAGACGACTGAACTCGATGCTTTGATAGATCTGTGCAACCTAATATAATAAACCCAGAAAAATTAGAGTAGTTACATCCATTGCAGTGGTGAAGTGATTTGGAGAAAAAGATTAAACAAGAAAAGAGAATTACCTGCTGCAGGAGCCTCAGAATGGTGTTATTCTGCAGGTGTGGGACATACTGCTGAAGATCAGGCTCCTTCTCAGCCTGATCTCTCACCCAGTTCAACACCTAGAAGAAGAGCAGGAAATTACAAGAATGTTGTTAATTCAACAAAAATATATTCAATTTGTACCAAAGAAAATTAACTGAATGATAGATGCTTGTAATTAACAGGTCTGTTGTAGCCCCATGGTGGTGGATAGTTTACCTTGGTCACTCTCCCGCTCAGCTTCAGAGGATGAAAGTCGACCTCAAGCCAGTTGTAAAGTTCTTTCACTTCAGATACTACATACTGCAGCAAGTTGAATCTCACCTAAAACACATTATAATTTTAAATTTTTTAATAAGTCAGAGAAAAAGGTACACACACACACACACAGCTCTTTTATAAAAGTGTATGAGTACTTCTTTTTTTTTGGTGCACATAATGTACCATATCATTGATGAGACTCTGGCGGGTTGGTGGGGACTGCAAGCCCAGGAGGGTGGCCAGTCTACGGTGCTTCTCAACAATAATGCCATCCATGTCCAGCAGACGAGCAATATCAGTACGCTCAGGGGTGATGGGAATAGATAGTGTAGCCAGGAGGACTCGGGTAGACATCCTGATGATCAAAAATAAGTGTTACTAAATATTTTAGCTATGATCAAGGTAAAAACATCACTGCATGTATCCACAAGGAATGAACAGGATACCTCTGCATCTCATCTTGGGTCAGATTTTTTCGCATCTCCCTGGACAGATGATAGAGCCGGTGGAGGGTGCAGGCATGGAAGAGAGCATTTCCAGATTTCCAGAATACAGTAGACACCTTGTTGTAGTAGTTGGCCATCAACTGTGGTTTGGGAGGCTTCTTGGAAAGAGCAAACAGGCCATGGATGTCCTCAACAGCCTTGAACGCTTCCTGGGGAAAAAAACAAAACAAACAAAAAAAGCATTACTATCATTAATTTAACTTTGACCATGTCTTGAATAAAAATAAACTCTAATATCCAGACACATTACATATACATCACCATTTGTTACTGCTTTCCACAACAGTAAGGGCCACTCGCAAATAATAAAATGCTGGTGTAGTTAACAAAGACAGTCTAAGACAGACAAACCTGCCAGAGCTCCATGCTTATAGCGCTGTCCAGCTGCACCAGACGTGTCTCCAGATGCATGGACTGACTTTCAGGGTTGTTCAGATTGATGGCAGTGCTCTGGTTGTGATGGCGCTGGATCTGACCCAGATGCATGCGCAAGTTATCACACAGCTTGCGAAATTCTGCCTTGCGGGTGTACTGAAGGCAGAACTTGAATGCTGCAGGGAAGGTAAGCAGACAGAGTATTTAGATCCTTCCACCTAATGCTGCTGTCCCAGACAAAAATTATCAAGAAACGTCTACAACTGCAACTGTTCACTTTGGCTTATCCTGACAATTTATGTAACCTACCTTGCTGTGCAATGTCATGGTACAGACGCTCCACCTTGGAGTTGTTTCTCAGCAGGTCCAGGCACTGGCGGTAGGATTCCCACAGGAACTTCACCCATGGAGTGAGGAGCAGGCGATCAGTACGATCCTGAGTGTCCTCTCCACTCACAGCACTCAGGAGCACGCTAAAGTCATAACAAGTTTCACATTAATAAACCAATTCTGTTACTTTTATTCAAATAATAATAATAAAAAACAGCCTTAGAGCATGAATTAAGTAATTTTTTAAACAGACGATTTATTCTATTAAAAACTTAACCACCTTTCTGGGGTCTGGATGTTATCCAGATCCTCGATGTCCAGGACCATTTGCTGGGACTCCTCCTTGGCTGTCTCAGTCTTCTCCTCTGCCAGCTTCAGGTAGGCCCTAACCACATCCTCCAGAGATTTGATATTCACCTGAAAACAAAGACACAGACTCAATTTAGACCGTACTGTAGAAACTATTTTACGTACGCAAACTTCGCTGGATTCTCTTGCAGACCTGCTGGCAGATGTTCTTATACTGGTAGAGACCCTCCTTGGCCAGATGGCTCTTGCGGAGATCCACGCAGAGCTCCAGGTATTTGAGCATAATGGGCTCGTGGATCTTCTGCCATGTTCGATGTTTCTTGCTTTTGATAACATCGTATAAAACATCCAAAGCCGGCTGCTTCTTGCCAACCTCGAGAAACTCTGCACAAACAAGTTACAGTAACACAAGTCAGCAATACACATACAAAGGCCCGCATCAAAAGCAAAATACAAACGCATTTTGACCGTGGTTGGCTAGCTCCGGCTGGCTGGGCCGCTATTTGTGCGCGGTGATACTAAAATCTTCTTACTGCACTGCTACTTTAGCACTACCGCCCAGGAACCATCAGCGACACTTAAAGCTATTAATCTTCTTAAATGTCGTTATTTTGCAATTAAAGGTTGCTTAGCCGGTTGGCTAAATACAAATTCGACATGGCTTCCGCGCCATCCGGCTAGCCTTAGCAGCCAGCACGTCTACCATCACCACCAACCGGTACAGCCAGCTAACCTTAGCCCGCTAGCTAGCATGAATGTGGGCCATCTGTTAAATCACGCGTTTATACTCACCGTTCGCCCGCTTCAGGGCATTCTCTGGCCTCTGAAAATACGCCGGCATGTCGGTGACGTTTTAGCGAAACTTGAATTTGACTGACTTGGATAGATTTTGAGAAATTTTATCAGTCCATTAAAGCCACGCACGCAACCTCTGCAGCAGTGCTGGCTGAGAAAGGAGCAACCTCGTGAGTGGCCTCGCTAGGGTTGCCAGTTGCGTCACGCGTTGTCCCCTCCCTCCGACTGTATGCGCCTCATCAGCGGACTGTGAAAGGAAATCATCCAGAAACCAAAAATCAGGATACAGCTTAAAGTTCAGTGTATCCGCGAAGTGTTGTTAAGTTGTAAATATTTTATGTTAGATTTATTATTTTACACACTGGAACGCAGTTTTTTCACACTAGCGGATGATTTTGTGATCAAGTAGTGACCTCTTGTGATTTTCTGTGGCACCTGTACAAGGTACAATGTTATTTTCTGTCTTAGTGTGTGTACTTGGTTGTCACATGTTTTCAGTAACTGAAATATGATCATTAAAATAATCCAGTTTAAAATACAGAAGAACCTGTCAGTCTTCCGACTAGCCTGTTTTATTAAATATTTAAGTCAAGTCTTCTTCCACAGCGTTATCTGAAGTCACTGGTCTACAGTAATTGGTTATAACATGGAGCAGCACTGAAAAAAACTTGGACTTTAACAAACCTGGCAACTCTGGGTGTGTAAAGCGTGTAAGCGCTCCCCAGATGGTACCTTCAAGTACCCCTCAAAAAAAAGAAAAGAAAAACGAGCACAGCAAATGACAGTTGAAATAAAAGATGAACATGAGAGTACAGATGATTCTCTATTAAATGTGTTTAAATATAGAGTGATTTCCTGTACCTGTGATGGGGGCAGCAGAACATACAATATTAAAAGGAAACCTGGTTTTATTTTGACTGTACAAAACCGTAAAATATATATATGACAGACATTCAGTGCAAGCCCAGACCCTTTTTTAAATTATATTGCAATGAGAATTGTTAATGATGAGATTAAATAAATACAGGCAATCAGTGGTTTATAAAATTCTTAAGCATGCGGTTGCGTTTCCTGTCGTCCCTGTATATAACTGGCATTTGGTGAGTTTCCATGAACGCACCGTCATGGCTGCTGTGATGGGCGGTGAGCCGTGAGGCTCCTCCCTCCTCTTGTCCCGGAAGCAGCTTCGCACAGAGAGGGGAAATGTTTGTTGACAGCAGCAAAAATCGTCAGAATCAGACCGCTGACAGGTTTTAATCCACTTTCTCTTTTGTTACATCTATCCAGCAGCGCTTGCTGGCATTTCGATCTGGCGTGAGCTCTCAAGGTAACGTCCGTGTTACATCTGAGTCCACAGAAGAGGACGGGGTTTGTGTTGCTGTACAGTTAACTTGTGCTTGTGAACTGTTGCAGGTATGGAATATGGCAGCGACTGAAACGCAGCTTATGTTAAGCGTGGGGCTAATCGGTAAGTTTCAGTTCAGAGGTATTTTTTTTTAAAGCACCTCAGACTCACTGAACATGCAGAACAATCACATGATTCTAGTGTCATCATGCGCCTGCATGTCTGGCCTGAAAGGTCCTGGATGGGTTCCTGAGCGCCTTCAGCAACCTCATTATGCTGGTGATGCTCCTGGAAACACTGTCAGACCAGTTTGGGTCTTTCTCCTCATATGAGTTATAAATGTTGTTTTATTGGGATTCTTTTTCTTTCTTTTAGAGAAAGATGTGAATGGAGACACATTGTGGGTGTGGTGTTATCCATCTGTGGGTGGTGAACTAAGGAGAGTCCTGCTCAGCAAGTGCTGCCTGACTCAGGACAGCCGTGATTTTCACACCTTTGTGTTTGGTCAGTTCTCTCGTACTTGGTACTACATCACTACGGTGGAGGTACAGGAACCAACAGTGCTAAACAAGGTACTGTAAGGTGTCTTTATCCAGAGGTTCTTCAGGGTTACCTTACACTGAGAACAACAAATGTTGGCTGGAATTAATGATTAAAGTTCAGATGAGAGCAAGTTTGCATCTTCAGATTGCTTGTTTTGTTTAGCCATCAGCCCAAAACCTTAAGATATATTCTCTTTGCAGTTATATAACACTAAAGAAGGTGTCCTCACATTTGAGAAGCTGGAACAAGCAATGGCTTGGTCTCTTTTCATCCTGTTTGCCAGACTTGTGACCGTATATTCTGTTCGTCCATTCGTAGATGAGCATTTCTATAAAATATTTGTTTGTCTCTTCTTCTCACTTTCAAGGTTACTCATTTTTCAGTAGTTATTACAGCAAAAGACTTCAACCCTGAGAAGTATGCTGCACTCAGTAGAATACTGTGCAGGTAACAGTCTTTATCAGGAATGTGAATTGTCACCGTATGTCATTACGCTTTGGACTGTACTCACAGAGTAAAATTTGTCATTCAGGATGTACGTCAAACACGGCAGTCCAGTGAAAATGATGGAAGCCTATATCACCGTCCTCACCAAAGGAATCTGTCACAGTGATGAAAACGGCTCATTTCTCATTAAGGACTACGACGTTCGGAAAGCGTACTTGGCAGGTTCGGTCAAAGGTAGGACTTCAAGTTTGTTAAGAGGAACACACGCAAAGATACTGGACACTGTTCCCTTTCCTGTGTAAACTAATCTATTGTTTAAGAATCCTTTTAATGGTTTTGTTAACACTGACTATTTTTAACTTTTCAAAAGCAAAGAGTTTCTGCTTTTTTTGCTCTTATTAGACCCCCACTGTTACTGGAATTTTCAGGGCCAATACCAATTTTTAGAAAAAGGAAGCAAAAAAAGCAGTGTTAATATCAGACCCATCCAATATTTCATGTGAAAATTAACTTTTTCTTATGAGAATATGCAGTCATGTGAAAAACTAAGTACACACTTAATGTTTCCATAAGAGGGTATGTTAACAACTAGGTGCTGCTAATCAAATGTTGATGATAAATTAATCAACGGCAAGTGTGATCGCCTCCTATAAAAACAGAAGGTTTCTCAGTTTTCTGGTCTGAAGCATTCAGGTGTGTGTTAACACAATGCCACAATTCTAAAAGGAGTGGATGTACCAGCAAATCCACCCCAAGGTCAGACTGTCCAATGCTCAGAGTAACTGCAAAAAACCCAAGAGCCACATTTCAGACATGTTAAAGTTCATGACAGCACGCTTAGAAAACACTGAACAAGTGTGGCTTGCTTGGAAGGGTTGCTAGGAGAAAGGCTCTTCTCTCTAGCAAGAAGATGGCAGCACAGCTTAAATTTGCAAAGCTGCATCTGAACAAACCACAAAGACATCTGGAACAATGTCCTTTGAACAGACAAGACCAAATTAGAGCTGTGTGCCCATAATGCACAGCACCACGGTTGGTGAAAACCAGACACAGCACATCAGCTTACTGTGAAGACACTGCTTTGAACCCATCGGCTCAGCTGTGATGCTGCTATGTTACATGATGGTGGAAATGGAAGTCAGAGCCGTACTGCTGGACAAAATACATGATAACATCTATATGTTCCCTCAAGCAACTGTTTCTGCATTAGGCCGTGTAAAAAAAAAAAAAAAGGGTCCTTATACGTGCTTTGATAACAAAATTTATGACTAGGGACTACACGAAAATATTCCATGAAACTATAGTTTGGGGTAATTATTACATCCATTTTCAAATTGATGTGCAGATTTTTTTTACAAAATCATTCAGTTGAGATTTTGGATAATAAAATGTCAGAAAATAGTGAAAAAGTCACAATGTCTTCAATTTTCCACCATGTTTCTGCTCTTGTTTCAGATGTGGTGTCTCAGTTTGGGATGGAGACCATCATCCTGTATACAGCCCTGATGCTGAAGAAGAGGATTATTGCCCATCACCCCCGGATTGAAGCATTGTTGGAGTTCACAAGGTGAATTTAAGATTTTCATTATCATTTCGTAGTGGAGGGTATCGTCTCAAGTGGGTCACTCTTTAAGCTGTTTGTCTCAGAATTCTGCCGGCTCTGGTGTGGCACAGGAAAGACTGGTCAATCCTGCACCCGTACGTCCACCCGACTGATGCTGAACTGGAGGATTTAAAGAAATGCCCTGGTGAGGCTGCCTCCTGGTTTATCTATTTAACAGAGAAACTCTTAGTGTTGCTTCTCCTCATCATCATCCACTATCTGTGCTGCCATGAGTGTGATCTACTAGTGGGGAGATGAATTATTATTGCTGCAATATGTTTGCTTCCTCCACAGGATACATAGCAGGGTTTGCAGATCCAGACGTGAGCAACAGAACAGACTTGTTTGATGTGTTTGTGAACCTCCCAGACAGCACCATCACAGTATCCCAGAGCGCTAAAGGTATCATGTGTTTAAAGGGAGAGCAATGTGTTTCTTGAATTCACTGAGACTGATGCTGAGTATCTCACCACAGAGGCCATGGCTATGGGGAAGTTGCACAAGGATATTGGCCAACTTATCGTCCAGTCTGCAGAGGACGCCGAGAGGTCAGACAGTCAGGTGATTAAGGTAAGAGCATACTTAAAACAAGTGTGCGCTCATTTCTCATCAGCTGTAAGAAATCTAATCTTAAATCTCACATGTTCTTCACTGGCAGGACATTTCTGTCAAGACTAAAGAGATCCTTGCTAACCTGGTTGCCCTCGCTGATCAGTGCGAAGACTCTAAAATCACACTGGAAGGTTTAAAGCAGCATCATTTCCCTCCCGCAACAGAGAACTTCCTCTTTCATTTGGCGGCTGCAGAGCAGCTCTTGAGGATATAAACCTGTTTTCAGACTGTAGGTTACTGTGAGCAGCATGGACTCATGGTGGGTTCATTACTGTTTTCTTAAAGGCACGCTCTTATTGTGAGGAAGAAAAGTCCCCCTAGCATCAGATTTGATCATGCACTGCTGCGCTAATAACGTCAGGAAACACTTGTATCAATAACAGGACCAATGAAAGGATCAGTTGGACAATATTTAATGGGTTTTTTTTCCTAACAGATGTTCTCTAAACACAAAAAGCAAAACTAAATGCATCTGCAGCCTGATAGATATCAAAAATATCAACAAGCAAAAGGAACAAACTGGCTGCTGCCTGAGTATTTGGTAAAGACCTCACACAGCGGTTTCAGCTTTTGTGTCATTTGAAACGTGTCTTTTCATGGGATTTGCTGAAAAATGTAAAACTTTTCTTTTAAGAGTCACAGATACGGGTGAAAAAGAGCTGATACTTTTTTCAAATTCTATTTCTGAGAGTGTTTCTCAGATGTTAGCATCAACTCCAATGCAGGAATTCAAAATGTCACAAATCTTGTTCACAGCTGACAAAAAAA
>VUQK01021921.1:17747-32004 GCA_015106715.1 Bujurquina vittata | reverse complement strand
GTATTAATACATGCGTATTCTGGATGTAGACAGTATTAATACATGCGTATTCTGGATGTAGACAGTATTAATACATGCGTATTCTGGATGTAGACAGTATTAGTACATGCGTATTCTGGATGTAGACAGTATTAGTACATGCGTATTCTGGATGTAGACAGTATTAGTACATGCGTATTCTGGATGTAGACAGTATTAATACATGCGTATTCTGGATGTAGACAGTATTAGTACATGCGTATTCTGGATGTAGACAGTATTAGTACATGCGTATTCTGGATGTAGACAGTATTAGTACATGCGTATTCTGGATGTAGACAGTATTAATACATGCGTATTCTGGATGCGCTTGGATCCTATTGTTACTTGACAGAAATGTAGATGTATGTAGGTCATGTATGGCCGGCGTAACTAGTCCGTGATCATACTTCAGGGGAAAGGACAGATGTGAAGTCAAGGCAGATGTGATCATTCTGGAGTGACCCGATGCAAAGCCAGACTCCGGGAAACGCGTTCATATTCACACATGCAGAGATTTTAGTCTGTTTTTTTAAATCCCTCCATGCGTGATGATGAGCCGTCGTTACAGGTTCCACTTCTGCTCTCACGGCCCCCGTTCCTCTTGGCCATCAGGGCAGAGAGGCTACATGTGTGAAACTGTGACCACTTCTGTCATCCTCTGATTTGGTATCCACCCTCTGTCCACTTCCTAATTGTGACATCTTTGACTGCAGTGATAAAAATTCATTCTGTTCTTTCAGCTGAACCAGGCCCGTGATGTTATTTTACACTCTATTGGCCAACCTTCCTTCCATGTCCCCACCCTACTTCTCAGAAATCGTGTTGCCATATTTTTCCACTTGTTTAATCTATGAATCTGTTCTTCACCACTGGCTTTCAAAAGCTTTTATATTTACTGCGTATGTGCCTTTTGAGCACAGAAATGAGAGAGCAGAAGAGCTCCAAAAGTGCGGCTCATGGCCGTACATATCACTGCCCACTTTCCCTCTGTGAAAGTTTACTTCTCCTTTCTGTAGCCAGCAGGTGATGGCTGAAATGTAAACTAGATGACACAGTGGTGTACTGGGAGGCGTGGGAGAGGAAACTGCGGTTTTCAGAGCTGTTGCCACCCAGTTACCCCACCCTGCTGCAACCCTCCTCGTCTAGCTTCGGCACCTCTGCAACGGGAAAATGTTTGATGATCTGTTTGATTGTGGCACATATTGACTGTCAAAAATGTGCTAACACACAGGCTCAACTGATGACTGTAGCATGAATATTAAAAAAGTAAAAAATGGGGCTACATATGCTGGTTACATTATATCATGCTAAATATATTCACAGGCCACTTTTAATAGGTATCGGATTGGATCTCCTTTTACCTTCAGAACTGCTTCGACTCTTCATGGCACAGATTTTGGTCCTTATTGATACTCCGCTAGGCTGTGGTGTTTAAATGCTCGGTTAGGACTAAAGGGCCCAAAGTGTGGCAAGAAAAACCATCACAACACCACCAGCAGTGTAAACCTTTATTACAAGGCGGGAATGTTGTTTACAGCAAATTCTGATCCCATCCTCTCAAAGTTACAGCAGGAATCATATTGAGAATCATCAGACGAGGCAACATTGCTCAAATCTTGTGACGTCCAGTCTTGGTGAACCCGTGCGATTGCTGTTCTGAGTTTACAACAGCGCGGCAGAAGACCACTGTGGCCTTCTGCTGCTGAAGCCCATCATGTTCAGAGATGCTCTTCTGCATGAGTGATTGTTCGAGTTACTGGTGCCTTCCTATCACCTTGAAGCAGTCTGTCCATTCTCCTCTGACACCAACAAGTCATGTTGGCCCAGAGAACTGCCGCTCACTTCATATTTCATATTCATATTTTCATATTTTTTTGTGCCCCTCTCTGCAAACCCTATAGATGGTTGTGTGGGGAAACCAAAGCAGATCAGATTTTTCATGAACCGCCAAACTTGAATAGCGCTCATACGATACAAAATGAACAAAGTATTTGTCATCAACACCAGGAAAGCCACAGTTCATGCAACGCTCCTCGTCTAGGATTAATACACATTAATGCAAACCTTACTTTTGCTCGAATGGTTTTTGGTTTTGGAAAAACTGCCAAAAAAAAAAGAGAAAAGAAACAAACAAAAGTTTCTCAGCATGGTGAATGCACACACGCTCAGAACATCAGTGTGAAATGAGCAGACAGGGTCGTTGGTCTGCTGATTCATTTGACTGAGCGCTTCAGCCGCCTCTTATCTCTTCCCTCCAGGTGTACCCGGGAGCAGCAGGCCATAGCTTGGGTACCGCCGGCTCTGCTGTGCCAGCCCGCACAGCTGGCGTCCACCGGCTGTATTGCGGTCATTGTCTGATGCCCTCTTTGCACTCCGACAGACACAGAAAGGCAAAGAGCGAATGGGCAAGAGAAAAGGATCCAATTGTGAAGCGGAAAGAAAGACGAAATACAATAGCGGCAGGGAGAGACGGGCAGAGAGCACCAAAAATAGAAAGTGGTGACAGCACAAAAAGGAGTAGCAGGATTCACGCTGTTAAGAAGGCATCGGCCTGGATTATCCTCCAGCATAATGCACCGCAGGGTCAAGACATACAACCATATTAAGATGAAGCGATATCGATATTCTTACAGTAGGTATCTACTAGTTGCTCTCTTGCAGAGCTACTTGTGTTTTGGTTTTTCCTTTAATGGCCTTGGCTGTTTCCTTTCCTCTCACTGTGCTCTTCCTGCGCTGTGAACCAGGCAGCACATTGGCACAATCACAGCTGCCGGCTCCTGAAACCAGTGGAACGTGCTTTGGTGGTTTCTTTGGAATAATGTGAGAGCGGATGATGCTACTGGGATGTTTCAACTCGTTTCCTCTGTTGGAAGTTCATTCATTCATTATCGTCTCCTGTTTGCAGGCTGATTTTTGATTCCAGGTATTTATGTATTCATGGGGGTTTTATTCAGCATTCTGCACTGACTGCATTTGCATCGTTCATTAGAGCCACTTTTAGATCCAAATATGGATAAATAAGCGTTGTCCTTCTTCTTTCTCTCAGGCGATGACACTATACACCTGTCCCGTGCTGTAACTGCAGATCTGCTCTGCAGGTTGCATCCCTCTGCATTTTAAAGACATCGCATGGAGCCCGTGTGTGTCTGCACGCATGAATATGTGCAGGCATGGCGGCGGTTTGGTGTGTCATGGTTGTCTTCCCTCAGCCGCATGAAGCCATAATGTGCAGGACACACACTAACTCACACGCGTGCACCTCGAATGAGTCAGAGAGTGCCGTGGCAAATTGGATTTGCCACGCAATGCCCTCGTTATTGTTACCCGGGTAACCAGCCACCCATTCACAGTCATCCAGTTTTGTCATCTTTCTTAGAGAAAAAGGCCGAGGCCTGGGTAAAAAGAAAAGGAGAATGAATGACAGAGCTCTCTTTCCCCCCTTCTGTCTCCTTTTTCTCTTCCCCTCTTCCTCCTCTCTGGCTCTTGCTCCCCATTAGTCTGTGGGAATGCGTAAAACGTGAGTTGGCCTCAGGACACTTTGCACCATCCTCCCAAAAATAATAATGATATTTTTGCCCTCACCTCGTTCCCATCACCTCAGATGAGCACCCGTCTGTCATGGTGCTGCAGAAGAAGTCAGGCTGACATCAAGAACTTTTTAGAGGAGCGCTTTCCCGTCAGTCTCCTCGTTAAACTTCCTGCCTCACACCCCTGCACGCGTTTGAGATCTCGGATCGGTCCGGGCCTGCGGTGACATGCTGGCGCAGCGCAAACTTGCTCGTCTTCACTCAGAAATACAATTTATTTGGAGGATTTTGTGTCGGTGTATTTTGGTGATGTCTCCCTCTTTATTCAAGCTTTTAGTTTTGATTGCTTGTTTGTTTGTTGCGATTCTTTATCGGGGAGCTTCTCAGTTATTCTAATACAATCGGCTGTCATGCACAGACTACAGATCACAATTGGGAAATCTCTGAAATCTGTTTTGAAAAAAGCGTACAGCATGTTTTATCGACAGCATGCTTTGAAATAGCTTTGGCTGTATAATTCATTCAGTTGTAGTGTGGTTCTGGAGCTGCTGCACTATAATCTACTACACAACGGGCCGCACCATCAATATTGCTGCTCAGTTTCAGGATCCTTCTTCAAAATGTGAAGTGAGATCCTGCAGATCCTCCTCTTTGCCATCCAGGGAGCTGGCCTGACTGATACGTTCAGCTTGCATGCAGCCGTGTACCATGAGGTAACAGATGAGGTGACATGTTTAACAGTAACAGCATAACTGCTTTCTTGAATTTCAAAACTAATGTATTACGTACTCACGGCACTAAAAACGTTTTTAGCTTGAGTACATTGTGCACACAGTAACGGGTCGGGACCTCTGCTGTGTGCTGGCTGACCAAAAATATGAAAATCCTCAGGAAAAGCAGTCAAATTGAGCGAAATAGTAACTAAAGCTTTGCAGTGAAATAACAACACTATCTTGCTTTGCTGATGTTGTGGGTATATGTAAATGGTAGGAATTAGTGTGGCGAGGCAACCCTTTTTTTTGACCGCACAGGATGCGTTGTGCAGTGTGGAAGCTTGTTAATATACTGAATGTGCATTTTTTGTTGCATTGCTTTTCATTTATAACGTTAAAGTGGTCGTTTTTGCTCGAGCAGTTCTTAAACAACCGAAACTCTTGAAAAAGACAAAATCAATGCATGCATCCATTAAATCCCTCAGTGGAAGCCCCTCAGAAGCCTTTCAGACAAGTTAAAGTAGTCGCCACAGACACTGACCTGTTAAGTCAAGTCCTCTTCTTCTTCTTTAGGCTTCTCCCTTTTGGGGATCATCTACTTCCATCTTACCCTGTGCCTAGCCTCCTCCTCCATCACACCAACCTGCTGTATGTCCTTCTTCACTATGTTCACAAATCTCCTCTGTGGTCTTCCTCTTTTCCTCCTGCCTGGCAGCTCCATCTTCAACATCCTTTGTCCAATGTATCCACTATCCCTCCTGTGCCTATGTCCAAAACCATCTCAGCACTACCTCTCTCTCCTCCAGCGCCACCGTCTCCAGACCATACATCACAACAGCTCTCACTACGACCTCGTAAATCGTCCCTTTCATCCGTCTGTCACAAATCCCCCCCGCCACTCGTCTCCACCTGCGCTCTCTTCTTGACCTCTCAGTTGCGTTGGGTGGTTTAAAGGCATCTACCTTCACTGCACCTGCTCCTTTAAGCTTCACTCTTACATCTGTCTCCCCTCTCATTCACACACATGAATTCTGTCTTCCTTCCTCTAAGTGTCATTCTTCTTCTCTCCAGTGCAAACCTCCACCTCACCTGCTCCCTACTCTCACAATGTTGTCTGCAAATGTTAGAGTCCACAGAGACGCCTGTCCGACCTGATCCGTCAACTTGTCCATCAGCAGTGCAAAAAAGAAGGGGCTCAAAGTTGATCCCTGATGTACTCCCACCCCCACTTTTAACCCATCTGTCACTCCTACCACACGCCTCCCCACTGCCTCACTGTCCTCATACATGTCCTGCAAGAGCCTCACAGACTTCTGTACCCCTCCTGTCTTCCTCATGCCGTTCCACAGTTTCCCTCTTGGGACCCTATCATTATGCTTTCTGTAGAGCCATAAAAACACAGTGCAACTCCCTCTGATCTACTCTACACTTCCCCAGCGACACTCTCAAGCCAACTATAGAAAAACATCCTTGGTGATGCGGTTCTTGGATGCTCCAGAGAAGTTATCGGTGCATTTGTCTCTGTTGTCTCATCTCTGCATGCTTTCAAATTAGCAAGTGCCCCAGAATTAGCACGGGTGCTAAAGAATTACTGCTTTCATGGTAATAACCGATATTTTAAGCCATGGATAACGGGCAAAATACTGATGCATATTTTCAGGGCCAGAAGATCGGCTGTGTAGGAGGCTGAAACCGCCTATTCAGCCTCCTGGGATACTCATCATCTGGCTCCATTCAGATGCCAAAGAGCTCCATTGTTTGAGCCCATTCAAACAGCACCATTGTACAGAGCGGGTCTGATTGTGCGACAGAGTTACAAACGTGTGTGTGCGCGTTTGCTTGTCTGTGTTTTGTTTTGGCGGCATTGTGTTCTCGTGCGTGTGTGCGTGTTCAGTTTGTGCTTATGTGTGCTGTTGTATGTTTGCATTTCCCGAAGCAGGGGGGGCTTTCTCTGGTGGTCCGAGCAAATATCCAGACACTGAAATGCAGCAGGGCAAACGCAGCCCAGATGTGACCCCATTTTCCGGCGCTCATGGTCAGAGAGAGAGAAGGCGAAGTTCCCGTATCTATATGTAACATTTTTTTTGCTGTGAATAATGTAAGTCTGGGTTTAAGGGGAAAAATGTTTCGCACATAAAAGATGATGCAGTGAGCAGCAGAACCAGCTCATTATCGCAGTGCACAGATGGGAGTGGGATGAATCTGCATAAGACAGTGGGCTTTGCTTTGCATGTGTCACTGTGTTTTCTGTTTACTTGCCTGCCTGACCACTGACTCGCCCTCCCTGCAGCAACGTGCACTGAGTCAAAATGTCAGCGCCGTTAGCTGGGAACAACCAGTCAGGTTGGCGGGCATTAATTATAACCTTTTGAATCCCCAACGCTTAGTCCAACACTCCAGTTGAATTTGCATGAAGGCAGTGTGGTTCTTGTCACATTAACCAAAGAGAAGGATCATTGCAGAGCTGCATGATTAGAAGACAGCCTTTGGAAAGAGTCGCCGCAGTGTACTTTTTAGATTGCTCTTGTGTCAAGTTTACAGTGATTTCCTGTTGCTGCAGGGCAAAACGCTTCAATTTCATGGAAATTTGATCCTAACAGTTTCAGGACTTCTTTCCTTAGTTATTTATTTTTAATGCATATGCTATTATATGCTATTTTTTTCATTCTGCTGGCAGAGAGTGTTAGCTTTCTCTCTGGTTCACCATCAAGCAGAGCCTCACAGTATGAGTGTGTGTCATTTTTAATTCATTTAACCTTTCAGAGAGAAAACTTTAAGAAATACTGAAAAAAAATGACTCTTTATTTTATTTGTTTTTGCACAATAGATGAAACTCTTCAATTTGTTTTTTGTCACTTCACTTCTGGATTAGTAGACTAATTGTAGGCTCCTTTTGCACTTGAAGGATGCAGCTAGCATCATATTTCTCTCATCATATCCCAAAGCTAAGCTCAAAAGTCACAGGCCAACGCTGATCAATGCTGAGATCATCTATAATGCAAGAATATGGTTAAACTAAGCTAGTACTAAACACATCTATGTGATTCAATAGCTTGTAGAACCACCTTTAGCTTCAGTAACTTGAAGTAATCATTTCCTGTGTGAGTTTATCTCTCAAATCATTGTGGAGGAATTTTTTCCTCTTTATGATGCTGGTTTGGTCAAATCCTTTGTGCACAGCTCTCTTAAGGTCCCAAGACAGCATTTCAATCACGCCGAGGTCGTGCAACCCAATTGAAGCCAAGCTTTAGCTGTCAGATATTTGACCCTAGAATACTTTGGTATTCTAGAGGAGTTCATGGCCAATCTAGTGACTGCAAGGTGCAAAAAAAAGCCCAAATCATCACCCCTCCACCACTGTGCTTTACAGCTGGTTTGAGGTGTTGGTGCTGACATGCGGTGTTTGCTTTTCTTCCAGACATGTTGCTGTGCATTGTGTTTTAACATTTCCACTTTGGTCTCATCTGTCTCATCCTGGACGTTGTTCCAGAAGTCTTGTGGTTCGTCCAGACGCAACTTTGCAAACCTAAGCTGTGCTGTCAGGGTTTTTTTTTTAAGAGAGAAGAGGCTTTCTTTAACATTTAGCATGCTAACTGATGCCTGTAGAGTCTGAGATGCAGTTTATTTTTTTTAATAGTTTCTGTGAGTTTTGCAAAGTCTGAGCTTGGGATGAATTTGCTGGCATGTCTGTTGATGGGAGAATTGTGATATCATGTTGACACACGCGAATGCTGCAGACCAACAAAGTGCTAAAACGTTTATAGAGATGCTCACACTTGCTGCTGATCAGTTAATCAAGTGCATTTGATAGGTGGAAGCAGTAAGGGTGTAGGGTGTAGCTTATCATAGGACTATATGACTGCACATAATGGGTGAGTTAATCCTTAAATTGACCTTTTTTTTTTAAAATAAAGAAAGTATTTGTTTGAGTTTGAGTTGTGGTGGCCAGTTTGAGCCATTCTGTTGCTTCAGGTAACGTGCAGACACATCTCTAGCAAACACAGCTAAAGACGTTGTGTGTTCCTCTTACCACTCTGCTCAGTGACCTCGGACGAACAGGAAATGCTCACACGAAGCGAGCCTTTCTCTCAAGCCAAAAACTTACTTTAAAAAAAAAACCCCTTTTAGTTCACACGTTCTTTGACGTGTCCTCTTTGTGACGTATCCGGATTGTCTGGACTGGCCCCAGTGAAAATGAGTTTGTCTCCAGGTTTATTCCCCCAAGCTTTGGCCTTGAAGGGAAGCAGTGGCTGGGGAGAGGAAGTCTGAAGGAAAAGTGATAATGAACTGACTTGAGGCCTACTTTCTATTTTGGTTGGAAATTGGTTCGTGTAAATGGGGTGAGTCAGAGAAACTGCTTAGTGGCAGATGTAGGCCCAGTGTGAGAAAGAGGAAGAAAGTTCTGTGTCTGCCTGCGTACGAAAACGGGGAAAACAAGCCATTTCCCTCTAAGAATAAATTAAAGGTCAAGAAGAGACAAGACTGCATGTTAGCAGTAATTTAGGAGTGGACACGAAATGCTTGAAAGAGACTGGCAAGGGGCCTCCTGGGGACGGAGCAAAGCCTTTTGAAAAAGCTGGAAGAAAACTACTTCAGTGTCATAAAGTACACTAGAGTTTGTCATTATACAACATCGAAGCCATTTTTAGGTCCTCTAAAACAGCACATTTATGTTCAGTGTCAGCCTGTGCTGTCTGAGCCCCTTCATTTAGATTTAGGTCAAGGAGGTAAACCTATTTATCTCGAGGATAAGCATTACTACACTACCTGACAAGATTTACCACAGTTTTAAAGGTGTTTATTTGCAGTCACATGGAATAAAAACGATTCACTGGCAAGGACCCCGACTCCAGATGCAAATGATTAGTGATAGTGAAGCTGAAGGAATGAGGGGCATGGAAAGGAGAACACACGGGTGTGTGGTGTGGGGGCGGTTTTTGGGGTCTGTGCCAGATCCTGAAATTCAGATCAATTAACACCAATTAAAAATGTAAGAACTGCAAGTAAATATGCGTGCATTTAAATTCATATCCGTGAAACACTCACTAGTGAGAACATACTGTCTGCAAAAGCATTAATATACGGAAAAGATGACATTAATGTCCAGTGCAAAGATAAATTACTCACTCTGTAGATGCGTCGCAAAGGTCAAGGATCACCTCTAAAGCGAAGATTTCTACTAAAAGATTATGTGTTCTACTCAAAGGTGAGCCTTTGAAATATACGTGTAAAGGCCAGTAATCCTAAACACAGATTTTAGTCTTGAACAGAAATATAAAAGCTATTATTCTGTGAAATGTTCTCCCACTCATTCTGAATCTAAATCTGTCTCTTTCAGAGCAGGTGAGTGTGCTCATTTGCTGCATGAGCAGCCCTGTAGAGGCTTTCAGCAACAGCAGATGACAACAGGCTTTATCAATGCTGCCAGGGCCTCCTCACAGGGGGCCAAAGAGGCAAAAAAAAAAAAAGGGAGCAATCACTGTGGTCCCATGATTCTTAGTGAGCCGTGAAGGAACGACAAGCAGAGCCAGTGTCATCTCTCTCTCTCTCTCTCACACACACACACACACACACACACGTGTCTTCACACCGTCTCTGCATGTCCTTGCTGGCTTAAAATAAAGAATCTAATTATTCTCGTTAAATCACCAGGCACTTGAGCTGACTCATTGTGGTGAGCCGTAATGTGCATAAGGACACACACACACACACACACACACACACGCAGACACACATGTATACAGTACTGACCCTCCCCATACTGTACACTCGCGCACACATGCGCACAGTTACTCATACAAGTGCTCTCCAAACGGCATACTCTCACTTCAGCTTTGCACAGGATATTATGAAATCAGCACTGTTGCTGAAACTTGGTGAAGGTCGCTGGGACTCCTCTCTCCCACCCACACACACACACACACACACACACACTTCACCTGGTACTTACGCACTCATTCTCGTGTGGAGCGCCGAAGCTCAGCTCAGCTCAGCTCCGTCCCCTCCTGCTCGTGTGAGGAGCCTGCCGGCGATCGGACTGTCGCCTGGAGCGAAGAGGCCGGGCCGGAATTGATTCAATTTCACAGCCCAGCCGCTCTCACCGAAGCTCCGACTAGTCAACTGAGGGAGAGAAGAACAGAAAGAAGAGGAGGAATAGTGATGGCTATGACCGACATTGCTGAGGATGACCTGGATGAGATGATGCGCGAAGAAGCGGAGGACGTCTTCTACGAGGACGGTAGGATTTGCCAGGGGTCAGATGTGAAGTGTTGAAAGCGGGCGTGGGTTTACAGGTGGGCCGCAGGGCTGAGACAGCTGCTTGAGCACTGCAGCGTGGTCACACTGGCTGATTTTTTTTTTTTTAGTTGTGGTTGTGATCAGGGTTAAGGAAAGAGCAAAGATGACGGTTGAAGGGCGCTCCCACACGGATCTCCCCAGCTGTGTAGGCGGAGTTGTTAACGGCACTGGTTGAGTAGGCTCCTAAACACAGAGATGGAAAACAAAGCGATTTATCTCAGTCACAGACAGTGATCAGTCATAGTCAGTGGAATGAATGCTTCAGCTCTGCGCAGAGTTTGTTTAGCCATTTCTAACTTTTAGCCTTTTTGGAAAGCTGAGAGGAGCCGTGCCCTCTGCAGAGTGCGGGGGGCGTTCTTGTATAACAGGCAGATGTTTTTAACCGAGCATTATTTGTGTGGGGATGGGGGGGTATTTTAAAACTGGCTGCAATCATAACCTGAGGTCAGCAGGATGCTAGAAGAGTGATGAGCAATAGAAGCGCGGCAGAACTTTAATGATAATCTCGCCTGCATGCCAAAGTGTCTTTACCCGGGGTTTCCTCTGATGTTCTGGTGTGTGGGGGGTTAAAAGTGCTTAGGCATAGAAAGAAAGTGCATATATGAATGTGTGTGTGTGTGTGTGTGAATGGGTGAATGAGGCTTATAGTAAGAAAGTGCTTTGAGTGCTCAAATAGAGCAGAAAAGTGCTACACAAGTACCATTTCCATCACAATAGTGCCGGGCCCAAATCTGGAGCCACCGACGTCGGCGGCTATAGAAAGAGTTATTGCGACATTTCACAGACGATTCAGAGCCCGCAGATTGTGTTGACCGTGAATGCAACTTCTGCTGTGTAACATTCGCTTCTCAAACCTGTTGCAACGCAGGCTGTAAGGCAGAAGTGGCTGTCCACCATCAGCAGCAGAAACGGTGTTTTTAGAGGCTCTGGCGAGCAGATTTTGTTGGTTTTGACAAAGCACAGCTATCTTATCTTCATGCTAAGCTAAGCCCATCAGGTGGTGGTGGTGAACGCTTTCTTATAATCTGGCTCTCGGCAAGAAAACACAGAACATACTTCCCAGAAGTCCCTTGAATTCTCGTGAGACGGTTTCCCGTCCTCCTGCTGAAGCAGACGATCGCACATCGGCGTCAGAATGGTCGATTGTGCTCATTCGCGGTTTCTCTTCACAGACACAAACGCACCACATCAGAGCTTTACAAGCGCTCTGCCGTGTTTTGTGCTTAAACCGCCCAGGAAAGCAGTGTAATTGCACACCAAAATAACTGGATTATACGCACTAACATCAGGCCTTTGATACATTAATACATTTCTCTTTAGGGTCCACACAGGCTTCAAAATGCCTCAGACGACGAGCGGACAGGGCGGAGGAGGATATTCCAAATGATTTGGTCATTTAGCGTGCAATGTATGCTAATGGCTCCACTGACCCACTTCTGAGTGGCATTCACCGACGGTAATGTGACGTTCCCTTTGAACAGTGCTGCCAGGAGGTGCGCAGTCAGATGCAGCCAATCACGGCGCACAGAGTCACGTGCTGCTTGGCCAGCGGGCGTTGGTGTGTGCATTCACAGATACAGATGAAGGCTGCACAACATGGATCACTAATATTTTCTGTTCTAATTAGCTCTTTGGGTTGGTGGTGGACTTATTCTGTTTTGGGGGTTGAATATACAAGGGTTTCATATTTATTGGCGCCAAATGCAAATTTATCACAACTGTCCTATTTTCTTTCTCCGTTGCATCCCAACGAAGCGGTCCATTTTGCAGATCTTTTCTGCGCACACTCTGAATGTGCTCAGTGTAAAGCGTGTGGTTTTGCAGGCTTGTAGGGGCTCTCAACACCATGAGGGGTCAAAAGGGGACTCTAGGGGGGAAACAGGAGTTACGTTAGCCAGCTCATCAGTTAGTCCACATGAGAAAGATCTTTTTGCCTCTAACAATGAACCCTAATCCTAACCACCGTGGGCAATAATATGGGAAATATGATTCAAAGACAAAAGTCTGACAAAAAGCTTTAAAAGCTGGTATTTCTTGGCTCCAGATAAGAAGCCTGCTTTTGTCTTTTTCTGTCTTCAAATAAGGGCTCATGCCTTTAAAAACTACTGAGAATATCAAGTACGAAATCCATCATGAAGTCTAATGAAAAGTGTGGCGTCTGAAATGCAAAGATAAAGGAAGCAGATGTAAAGGAAGTAACAGACGTTACACTCTCAGCAGCTAGAATCGCTGTTATAAAAATGGGAGGGTGTGTGTGTCTGAAGTAAGTTCTGTTGGCTCTGTGCTTCCACACACACTGCTTGTGTGTGTGTGTGTGTGTGTTGGTCGCTCTTGTCACGTTTCCGCCTCTGTGCGGAGCTGAATTATGACTAAAGGAGTGCTACTTTTAGCCTGGCAGCAGAAACGTCAGAGTGCCTGAACACAGCAGACACACAGCAACAAACACACACTCTCTGCTCCTCACACACGCCGCCACTCCAGTTCAGGTCATATGAATTAAGAAAAAGCCTCGGTTGGCTTTGCTCAGTGGAACAACGTGATTCGAAGGTGCTCTGCAGCTGTTTTGGAGGAACGTGATACGTTTGCTCAGTTTGATCAGGCTTTTTCGAGTCAGGAAATACAGAGCAGATTTTTTTATGAATGGGATTATTGCATACATCCACACATTTTCCCTCAGAGGTCTGCGTAGACGGTAGACAGTAGCTGCTTATCCAGAGAGTTCGGATGGATGGATGGATAGATTTCTGACCAGGCCATATTTCTCCAACAACCATGCCACATTCAAAGTCACTTTTTGCCTTCCTTTCGCATTCTGATGCTCAGTTTGAACTTCAGCAGCTGCCTTGATCATGTCTACACACATGCCTACACGCACTGAATTCCTGCCACGTGACTGGCTGATTAGATATTTGCACTAACCAGCAGTTGAAAAGGTGTGCCTAATAAAGTGGCAGGTGAATGTATTTTTGCACTTTATGATCTTCCTCTGTTTTTATTCAATCATATATTTCTGTGGTTTTGTGTCACTATATTATATATATTTGTATTATTATTATTGTAATATTATATATTTGTCTCTATATTTACTTTTTTTTACTGCCATGTATGGAAATCTTTGCTTTTCAAGACACGCCAGATGTGCTTGACGCAGGTCCAGGTGCCACAGGTGAAACCTCTGGATATTGCAGTTGCCACTTATTTTGTGTGTGTTTGTCATCACGGTGATACAGAAGTGGCTGGAAGGGGGAAATCATATCAGCGTTAAGAGGTTTAGCCAGCGAGGGGCGTCTGTTCCCTTCTGTTTAATGCACCACAGTATTGTGTCAGGATTAGTGGCTGGAAATGTTACAATTCCCCTTTGAAAAGAGCAGCTGCTGCAGAAACAGCTGCCACGCATGCATATTGATATTTATATATATAATGATGCAAACAGAGTCACGCTTCACGAGCCCATGCAAAATCACCTCTGCGTCAACTCCCACCGGAGCTCAAAGGAACTACAGTGAAGCCTCTTAAGTGGCTTTACACAAACAGCAGTCCCACTTTATGCCCTTATCACCTTATACTTACCCACCCAGCCCACCCCAGCACACGCCCACACATGCACAATCTCCTTTTTTGAAGCCTCTCTGAAAAGAGGGAGAGAAAAAAAAAAAAAAAAAAAAAAGGTTTCTGTGGAGGTGGAGAGAAACATAATAA
>VUQK01021920.1:2753-15813 GCA_015106715.1 Bujurquina vittata | reverse complement strand
AGAGGATGGCACAAGTGTTTTCTTTTAACTTTGCAGAATCCTGACGTGCTGCGATAAAGTGTGAGCCTACCTGGATTTGAACCCTCAATCTGCTCTTCCGAAAGCAGTAGTACTACCACTACTCCATGCAGGTGTATTATGGCGGTTGAAGGTGTGAAGGACCAACTGGAGCAGATGTCAAAGGTGAAGTAGCCCCAGTGCAATTGGGGACTTAAGTTTTTGATGTGAGATTCATTTCTTTGGTGTCTGATTTCCCAGATTTGGGAGAAGAACTTAACAGAATTTAAATATTCCAATTGCTGAGGATTAATGTCACGACAACTTAGACCTCAGTTTTATTATCTTTGCATGTTTGTGGTTTAAAATGAGCAATCCTGTAAAGTTACATTTGTTAAAGATGCACCACCTCAGGATCTAACATCAGAACTGCATAAAAGATATTTTCACCTTTAATTCTTTTATAATTTAATGTTAAGTTACTTTTATGGCATCCCAGTTTGAGGTATTCGCTGATGAAGTTTCTGAGGGTCTACACAACAAAGACATTAGTCGTGTTTATGGTTTTAACCAAAGTTCATTTATTGAATAGCATGAATGAGAAAAGAGACAATATAAGCATCGTTTATCATTTTTGTACAAAACGTGAGTTAGTGAAGTGTGAGGAGAAGGAGCTCTAGTCCATCCTGGCCTTCAGGGTTCGTGTGGTGATCTTGTCTTTCTCACTGCAGAGAAAAGAAAGCAGCTGTCAATCACTGCAGACTCCACCCAGCAGCTCAGCCCCCCAAAACACACCTGGTTATGTTTGTGGCGTGCACTGACTTTAAGTTTATACACGCTGCTGATTGGTTAACACTTCTTACAGTCCTGTCAGTCATGTCACCTCGAGCTGAGCTAAACACGTGGGGACTCTGCAGTGCGTCTCTTCCAAGTTAAAGACAAAAAAAGGGAAGCACAGAAATTGCGGACTCTACAATTCAGTCCTTGTCGGGCCCCTCCTGGATCATCGGGCGAAGCTTTGGCATTCAGGACAGCCCCATTTGTTAGACCAGCCGTGCCTAAAACACTACTTACATGACGTGCACGACGACTCCCATGCCAGAAACTGCATCTCGATCAACTGCATTAAGCATCGCTTGGGAGATGGTCTCAAACAGATCGTCCGGCTCCTGCGTGACCCGGAACAAAATTCAAATTAACACTCATTAAATTTATCACCTTGCAGAAGAAGAAAAAGAGGACGTGTGTCTTTAAGAGCTTTTATGTTTAACTTTAATTCCTCTGATGCAAGTTAAGAGTTAAAGACTGCATAAATAAAGTGCATGTAGGTGGTTTCAGATTAAACACTGACCATATCCGGCTCCCACAAGGATTCACACATGCCGTACATCTGTTCCGAGCAGGTGCCGCTCACAACAAAGTCTTCTGTCACCATGGGGCAGCCAATCAGATCCAAGGAGCAGATGAAGGGTTCGAAGGTTTTAGGATCTAATCCAGCAATCACAGGCTCGATGTAGTACGGCCCAAACCTAACAAGAGAATCACCCAGATCCCGTGTTGACCATGAGAGTGCTCACCACGTTCTCATTAAAGGTCACAAGAAGAAGGTGTGCTGCGTGGCTCTGGTGGCTGCTCACAGACCGCTCAAACTCCAGGAGAACATGCTAGATATTATGTGGTGTAAGTATCACCAAAGAAAACTACCGAGGCACTCTGACATTTTAAGTTCATTCTTCAAGCAAACGGGCAGAAATGTCAGCAGGGTCTGAGGTCAGTGTACTCACCTCCTTTCGTACAGCAGGTTGGACACCATGCTCATGAAGGTTTTGGGTTTGATCTGGCGACCCTCCTTCAGCTCATACAGGTTGAGTCTGAATTTAAGCCTCTGGGATCTGAAAAAGTCACATCAAACAAACACTTAGACTTCTCATCTGTCCCAACTCAACATGAGAGGTTCAGTCAAGCCTGTTACTCCCATCTCGGGCTGCCTAACAAACGCACTGTGGTAATGGACTTTGTGTGGGATGATCTTTCACAAACTGAACTGAAGGTTTGCAGAACGATGAGCCGATTCAGACCAGAGCAAACAAAATAAAGGTGTAAAATTGCTCTTAGGTCCGAGGTTGTTCATATCCACACTAACAACATCAAAGTCCAAAATGAGTCAGTCTGCCATTCTGAGAGAAGGAGATTCACACTCACACTGTCTGCACATCGGTCGCCAGGCCGGCCAGCGCGATGTACAGCCTGTCTCCCATGGGGAAGATCTTCTGGAAGTCTGTTGTGACCATCTGGGCCTGAATGCCAAATCTCCGGTCTGCTGCGATCGCCACGCAGTTCTTCCCCCGCATGGCCATGACGGCCCCGCCGTTATATGACATAATAGACTGGGAGGAGGAGATGAGGACAGAGGGAAGAACTTATCAATCAAATTTATAACAGCGTCGCACCATCTCAAATCACGGTGGGTCTTCTACTCGACAATCACACAAGTAACGATTCCTCTGAAATTTAAGCTTCACATTTCAAATACTTTAACATATATCATTTTGACCCACTAACAGAACGTTTTCTTCTTTTCTTTGAAATCGATGTTCGAACATGAATATCTCAAACAATAAAAGCCTGAAATTTTCACTGGTCTCTCTTACCATAAAGATGAATCCGGGAAACGTGCATGCTACTAATTGGGTCTCAGAAATGAAAAAGATGCTTATATTTAACAAAATTATTTTCTGAGCTATAGTTAATGTGCCATCTGGTGTCTCCAGAATTGGACGTTTGTATATAGCGCTTTTCTACTCTAGCTGAGAACTCAAAGCGCTTTATATAACAGATTATATGGGATTAGATAGTCTCATCCTAACTACTGATATTCTTGTTTTTGAGGTACAACTTGTCATATTGCTCAATCCAGCATGAAAGTTGAATAAAAGCAACATTTTCTTAATTTTTGTGACTAAGAATGTCACTTTAAAAAGTGAAATACAACTATATACACCATTCAGCAAATGTCACTAGTTCTTGCGCAATCTGAAGGGTATTTTTTCTTTAGTGCGTGCACTCAAATACGGGACTGCTTAATTTTTTCTTTCATATTTTAAAAAGCCAATAATGTGCAGACAATTTTTGATGCATGTGTCCTTAATAGTTTTTGTGATATTTAAAAATCCACTCAGATATATATCTGAGTTGATATGCATCATTTATTTAACACAGGAAGCTAAAATCATATGTCCAAACTTAGTTTGGACAATAATTTAACTCCCATCATAAAGAAACGTAGAAATAATAATCTTGACTTGGCCAAATGGAAAAATACAGTTATTATTTCCAGGCTTTTATTAAATACACCATACAATTAAAAATAGAGCTGAGCTGATGGAGCAGAGAGTTTTAACACCAACAACTGTAACTCACACAGTAAATACAGTTACACAGTTACACGACATAAACAATAAGAAAGTGTGTGAAACGCAGGTGAAACATCTGCTGATGAGCTGCAGAAAATCCAGTTTCAGCCGTTTTTATCCCTTTAAACTTTAAGTTGTAGGAGCTGACAGTGTTTGGTGACCCTTGACTGAAGTTAAAAAGTCTCATTAACGTTTTAAAGCAGAAATATTCTGAAGCTGAACCAAGAAAGTGAGTAAAGGTGAAATCCTGCCCAAAACCGAACAGCAGCAGGAGCTAACCGTTTAGCTTTCCGGCTTTCTGCAATTTTATTCTCCAGAACCGAGAGCTGAATTATTCCTTAGGACAAACAGTAATGAAATAAGTATTTATATAAAACTAGCACCACATTTTCCTCAAGATTAATTCAGACGTTCACGGTCGGTAACTTTTGTGACCATGCTAAAAATGTCTGAGAGCTACCATCGTTAGCTCCGGTCTCTGCTTATCATTAGCCTACAAACTCAGTTTTACACCATTTTATCCAAACAGCCGCACGGATGTGACCTCGTGTTAATGTTCTTACCATTGTGAAGGCGCCGGTGTTAATTCCTAACTGCTAAAACGTACAAACTCTGCCGCTTCTCAGCTTTATAAGTGCCTGCCGCTAGCTTCCCAGAGTGACTACACGATTTAGAAACACACAGATCAAACGAACCCAACGTCAAACGTAATCCAAGCGCACAGAGGTGATTGGCTGAGATTGTTGGCAATGTGCGGCTGTCATTGGGTGAGGAGAGCAGCGTGAAAAGTACGTGCATAGTTTGGTAGAGACGCGTTAAAGCGAAATTGAAACAGAGCGGAGAGGTGGGTGAGTTTGAGACGGTGCTGCGCCTCCATCAGACCGAGAATAGAGGCTTAAATTATCCTCAGACTGTCCTTTGACCCAGAGGTGCAGAACTCAGAGCCCTTAAGGTGATATTTACTTTTATCATGACTGAAACATTCACGTGCATCACTTCTTTTTTTTTTTTTTTGCTGCTCCATCATGCAGCCCATAACCTCTGCATACCAAATTATTCTCTCTGATGATGATGATGGTGCCATGAGGTCAAACCACAGACTGTATAAAGAGGACAGACAGAGCCTTGGTCAAAAGTTCGCTTTTGGTGCTGAGACCTAACAAAGCTGTCTGGGTCAAACAGCAGCTTTCAGAGAAGAAGAATGAAGCCGATGCACAAGTGTCACAAAAGCCCAGCAACTCCTCCAAAGGCGAGTCAGTCCCCAGACTCCCAGATGAAAATGCCCACCTTTACAGCAGAAATAAACATATTTGCAACTCGACACAAACTGCTGGCAGTTTCCAGAACAGCTGCGTGGAGGTGATTTGGTTTTTTTTTAAACCCAGCCAGCTGGATAAAGGTGTGCCAACACAAGCAGCTGTAGCTGTGTCTGCTGAGCAACACCTCCACTAACTGAGTTGGACCTCAGGACCCGTTTGTGTTTTTGGTTTCTTCTAGAGCGTTTTAATGTAATTCTGACAAACACTGTGGTTCAGAGAAAGGTGCTGATCCTTCAGAAACTTTGTGTTTCAGTTTTAGTGTGTGAAATTCTTACTGGACTTGTTTGCGTTAATTAGCTGGTATGAGTGTCTGTGTGATGCACACACACACACACAGTTCCTGGATGCATACACTCGTGGCATTTAAAAAAGAACAAATAACACAACTCCAGAAACTGAGTTTTTAATACCAGCTGTTACTCACTGTACCAAACAAATATTACAAAAACACTGGCACTAAGAGAGGTCCTATCATTATGTAAAAACAATAAATTGCACAAACTTACATGAAGCTTATAAACAGTTATCTGATTGAAGAAAGTAGCTAAAACAGATGATCACAGACCTTTTGTATTGTACATATGAATATTGTGGCATCTGCTTTTCAAAATAAAAGCCTGACAGGCTCCCGGCACGTCTGCCTCAGCCCACTTTTAAAAAGTGATAAAATGGTGTGATGCAGCCTTTACAAGTGTTTTTATTCAGTTCATAAACTGTAACGATTTGTGTCTTCATCGCTTCATGAAGTTTTCCAGGGAGGCCGGCGTCCTCTGAATGGAGTGGATGTTCCTCTTCACTCTGTCCTCCAGCGAGGAGCTAGCAGCACTCTCCAGCTTCATGTTGCTGCAAGACGACAAAGGTCAGCGTTACTGAAGCTTAATATGTACAAACAGGCACAAATAACTGCTTCGATTATGAGATTGGTGTCCACAAACATCGCACACTCTCTGACTGAACTTACTGGATGAAGCCAGCGTGGCGATCACGCTTGACGTCTTGCTCCCTCTGCTTTTCTTGCTCGTCCTGCGTCTTGTAGCGCTTCACGTTGTTCTCCCTGTCCTCCTCCCTCTGCTTGGCTTGGTCCATCATCTCACGCCTCTTTCGCTCCATCTCCTCTGCAGAGAGCTTCCTACATCGGGCAGAACAACATGGAAAATTAAGCGATGCAGCGTGGGTGGTGATAAAGATGAGATTTTATATAACACATCACTATTTCAGCAGCTTTTTGTTCTGCTTATCTTAACACACACATACAGTCACAGCAATCACAATATTTAAATGTGCTTGCACAAAAAGAACGGATCAAAGCAGCTGCTGATGTTTTTAAGCAGGAAGTGAAATAATATTAATCTAATAATCTACTAATATTATAATATATTCCTTTATAAATACACTTTCTGGAGATGGGCACACTCTTACTTGGACACGTGGTTCTTCTGTCTGTGGTAACGGTCTTTTTGTGGGCTGGGAGCTCTGGGTTCCAGCTTCTTGTCACTCCGATGTGATGAGGATGAAGAGTAGGAGCGGCTGTCCTTGTAGTTTCTGTGAGGTGATCGGGATCGGCTCCTCTCGCGGCGTCCTGACTGACCCGAGGTCTGCTGATGTCTGCCGGCGGGGACCTGAGAGAAAAGATGAAACATTCAGGACTTTTCATCCCACCCACCCCACATAGGACTGGACAGGAACCCCCCAGGGTAAAGAAGCTGTATACTGCTCATTAAAAAAACGTGCATCAGCAAAAACAAGCAGCTACTCCTCACCTCCGATATCTTTTCACTTTACCTTCCCAGTCAGCAGGGGCAGTAGTGAGCCCGTTGCTGAGTGCAACGGAATGAGGCACAGAGGAAGCCACACTCAAATACAATCCATACAACAGTATGCACTGCAGCTGCCTAAATATTAGGGATGGGCACAATTTAAAAATATGGATTTAACATAAAAAAAGAGCAGTTTGTGTGTTTTGTCTTAAAATAAATGCAGTATTTTTACTTGTCTTTACTGGCACCTGATAATATGTTAATGTGTCCACAGCCAGAAGGTGATGGTGTGCCTGCGAGCCGCCATCAGACCACCAAAAACAAGAAAAGCAGGAGAACGGCACATTTCTTTAGTAATCAGACTGTGGTGCCCGGCGTGATCAGGTCTTTCTGTACAAACAGGAGAAACACGGGAAGCCAAAGACGACCACAGCTCTGAAAAGAAAACGCCCTTCAGTGCGACCGCTGCCAGGCATAACCGTAAACGAGAGTAAACCGGGGCAAGTCTCTAAAGAATATCTGAGTAGCTCACAGTGCATCCCTCTCCTGTTCATTTCACACAAACACTCACACTTTGTTTAAGGCGTTGAACTTTTACCCTCTTGCTGTAAGTGCAGCCTGCACAGAGGACTGTGGGTCAGAATGGAGGGAAAATGTGGAAGCATGCATATATTTTGCATGCATTGTAAAATTTTTACCAGGCATAATGAAGTTTAGAATAGAATAGAATGCCTTTATTGTCACTATACAGGATGTACAATGAGATAATTAGGATATCTGAAAGTATTTTTACTGACAGCTGAGGACCAAGTGATCGATTGTTTTCTGCGGTGCACATTTCAATTATTCACCCCACACCTGTTACTCGCACCCGAGGCAGAGCGCGCCCCTTAATTTGGAAGTAACGAAGTAAAACGTGCCTCTACTGTTGAAACTGATGAGTGTTTGCTGCAGCTTTCCTTTTCAGTTTGGACCTTGATGATTTTTTTCTTTACATTTAATAATAAAGAAACTCCACAGATTTTTGCTAAGAGGCTCTGGGACCGCTTCCCCACAGTGGGCGTCTTCAGAGATCAGTTGGTAGAATAAGAGTGTGTGTGTGTGTGTGTGTGTGTGTGTGTGTGTGTGTGTGTGTGTGTGTGTGAGAGAGAGAGAGATAACAGTAACTATGTGACTGACCTGTAGGCCGTAGCCTGGATGATGATGACGAGAACGAGATTTGGTGTCTGAAGATTCGTCTCGTGAGTGTGACCTGATAAAACAGATGAAAAATGACAATTACTTTATTTTTAATGGTGTGCAGCTGCTTTGCTCATAAATCGCATACTGTTGTGTAGTTAGTTTTCATGTAAACGCTTTACTAACCTGTGTTTCTTCTCATCTTCTTCCTCTGAGCTTGAACTTCTTCTCTTATGCTTCTTTTCCTTCCTCCTGTCTTTGTCTCCTTTCTTCTCCTTCTTCTTTTTCTTCTTCTTGTCTTTCTTGTCGAGGTTTTGGCGAAGCTGTTAAAAAAAAATAGATATTTACATGGTGGAACACTTCAGCCTTTTTAGGATTTGATATCCCAATGAACCGCACACTGGAAGCAGGTTTGGGACGTTAATATTACCATTTCTTTGATTTTCTTCATCTTTACTGGATTAGTCAGAACTTCTCTCTTTTTTTCTTCCTCACGTTTCCTTCAAACACAAAGCAAAACACAAATAAGACCGTCTGCAAATGTAACAATAATTTCAGAACAAACCAGAGGCGAGAGGAGAGTTCTCTGACCTGATCTCAAACAGGGGGTCTTCCCTGATCTTGGTGGCGAGGTCAAGGCTGGAGGCAGGGGTGGCGGGGTTGAAGATGGACCCTGGTAGCAGGCCAGTCTCAGCTGAGGGACCGCTCTCTGGCTCCTCGTACTGGTCAGTGATCTGCTTGTCAATGGGGCGCCCAAGCAGGTACTCATCCCTGGACACTTGACCGGCAGGACCCTGGTACATCCAGTCCAGCCGATCGTCCTTTTTTCTGCCACCATCCAAAAAAAACAAAAAAAATACAGCATATCTCAGATGCAACATTTTTGTCTTAACTTGTTGTTCTCTATAGTCTCCAAAATGATGCAGCGACTAGAAAGAGAGAGCAGATTTCTCCCATACTGGTTTCTCTTCATTGGCTCCCTGTTAAAATCCTTCTCCTCACGTACAAGGCTTTGAATAATCAGGCCCCATCTTATCTTGAAGACCTCACAGTACTGTATCACCCCAATAGAGCACTTCGCTCTCAGACTCCTGGCTTAAAAAAGGGAGTTTTTCTTTCCCACTGCCACCAAGTGCTTGCTCACAGGGGGTCGTTTTCACTGTTGGGTCTTTACCTTACGGTATAAAGCACCTTGAGGCGACTGTTGTTGTGATTTGCTGCTATATAAATAAAGTTGGCTTACTTTAGGACGCCGGTTTCCTCTGCGTATTTTGTCATTTCCTCTCGGGCTCGTTCCTCCTTCAGCTGCTTCTGGAGCTCCTCGATCTTCTTGCGCTCAGCCTCATGTTTCTGCTCAGCTTTCCAAACACGCTCGATGTTTTTCATAGTCTGGGGATGCCAGCTCTTCTTCAAGTTCTGGTAGAAAACAAGTGAAAACACTCAACAGCTGCATCACTGACAACTATCAGCAGCTCCCTTCAGAGGACAATAACTGATGAAGCCTTCATCATGATTTATTTATAATCCTCAGCCAGTTTGGAGTTAACAGACCCAAGTTAAAGTAAATGTGGCCGAAATACTTCTCAGCCATTTCCAACAGCTGTTAATGCGTGTTGTAAAAGCCTTACGTGTACGTGTGTGTGTGTGTGTGATATGTGACCAGAACACCTTTAAACAAATTCTTAATGGACTTCGGTATAGCGTTCTCGCGCATGCGCCCGTAATGAAAGATTTAGCTCAGACTCACCAGATCGCCGCCTCCCATCTTGAAAAGCGTTTATTTCGGGCCCAAAGAGAAAAATAATCGTTACCGACTGAAGACGAAACCACGAAAGTTTTACACCAGCTGGAAAATGGAGCTGCCGACGCTCGAGTGTGACGCGTTTTGTGTGTTTCCTGTTTTTATGTTTCGTCTTCCGGTTTTAGCTCATGGTGCCTTCACTGGTCTTTAAAAACTCTGTTAATTGAGGGTGCATTCAGTGGAAAGAAGAAGAAGTTAAAAGATAGATATATAAGTCTTATATATCTGTCTTTTATCTTCTTCTTCTTTCCTTTGAATGCACCCTCGATTAACAGAGTATATATCTGTGCGTATGTGCTTGTGACTAATAAACATTATCTTATAATATAAGATAATGTTTATTAGTCACAAGCACAGATATACGCAGTACAATGTACAGTGAAATGTTTTTTTGTACCTGCATCCAATAGTAAGTAGAAGTAGAAGAAGAAGCAAGAGTTTCATTTGTCACGTACATATACATGTAGTGAAATTCAGTCTGCATTTAACCCGTCACACGTGGAGTATGTAGCACACACTGAAAGCATAACCCATAGCTGTAAAATCTTTATTATTGTTATTATATATGTTTGTATACTCTCTGTACTTACGTTTTTATGTCTTTATATCTTAACTATTTTGTTTATATATGTATAGTTTAGTAATTATTGTTGGCACTCTCACTTTGTTGTTTAGTTACTGTAGATTGTATTTTTTTCTATCTATCTATCTATCTATCTATCTATCTATCTATCTATCTATCTATCTATCTATCTATCTATCTATCTATCTATCTATCTATTATACATATACAACATAATAGACAGGTGTGTATATGTCTATTATAGACACATCATTGATGATGATAATTTTATGAATATAAAATTAAAATATACAGTCTACGGCTAAAGCCATAAGACCCACTGTTGAGTTATTGTTGCAGCAAAGTTATTCTCAGATAATAAGCGCAACCAGTCTTTATATTCCTGACATGGGTTATGCCTGTTAAATACTTTTATTGGCATCTAACCGGCACATGTTGTCCCTGAACGCAACACCCCAGAGGTTTTTTTTCCTTCAGCTTTTTTTTTGTTTTGTTTTGTTTGTTTGTTTGTTTGTTACCGTCTAACAAACATTTATGGTGTCACCATGAATGATTAAAACCCTCAAACTTGACTGTGATTTGCTACACACAAAACCTTCGACCAGCATCCAATCTGAAAATTCTTCAAATAACCATTTCCGCTTAAAAATAAATAAATAAAAATAAATTCATTACACAGTAATGCATTAATTAGTCAAACATTTTATTTTTAACCTTTTAAAATTAAGAAATTAAGACACCCAATTTCAGTCTCTAAAGCAGTGAATATTGTGCATAATTTTGACTTTTTCCCCTCCACTTTACAGGCGGGTTTAGACGGTGGGAAGAAAAAGGCTAAATAATTTTGGGTCAGCTGTTTGAAGCAGAAGAGCTGATGTGTTTTGAGCAGCTTCAGCACAAATATGATCTTCCAGCATGTGATTTTTTTGTAAGTACTTACAGCTGAGACGGTTCTTCTTCCAGCTTCTTCCTTTAGGGGTCGCTACAGCTGATGACCCACCTCCATCTCACCGTGTCCCCGGCATCATCATCAAACCGTCCCTCTGCATGTACAGTCGTGGCCCAAAGTTTTAAGAATGACAAGTATTGGTTTTCACAAAGTTTGTTGCTTCGGTTTTTATGATGACAAAATCCAGGATGTTATGAAGAGGGATCAGATCAATTGCAAATAATTGCAAAGTCCCTCTTTGCTGTGAAAATGAACTAAATCCACTCCCCCCCCACCCAAATAAAAATTCCACTGCATTTCAGCCACAAAAGGACCTGCTGACATCATTTCACCATTCATGAGTGGGGTTGTGTCCCACTGAAGGCACAATTTTGTCTAAGAACATCAGTAAAGAAAGGCACCAAAACTTCCAAGAACAGCTCAGTGAAGCACGAGGACTTTTCCAGCATCGTGCCGGAAGGAACTGTCAAGGTGCCTGGGTCTCGGAACCAGGATTGTTGAGCCCTTTGTGAACTTTGTATTCACGTCCCCTTGTCTCGTTAGTGTGTTCTGCTCGCCTGGTCTCCCCAGCTGTGTCCACTTTCCTCCTCTTGTCTAACCAACACTTGTGTCATTCTCAAAACTTTTGGCCACAGCTGAGACACAATGTATCAAAACACAACATCAAGAGCGAACAAGTCATTATATTAGCAATTAAAGATGCTATTAAAAAGATCTTAAAAACACGTGTAAGATGCTACAAGATGAACTAATAGACAACAGTCTGGACAGCAAATGGGACCTGGAGATGAATCCTATAGTTCCAGATGAAAAGTTGTCCTGGAGACAGGGACAGGGAATAACCAATGCATCTATTTGGAAAGAATCTGAGTAGAAAGTTGAGAACAGATTTTTTTTAAACCCTTTTTATCACATCAGAATTTGGGAGCTCTCAGATCAGTGCTGGAGGGGCTGCGGCTCGACAGAAGATCATACACAAATATTTTGGGATGATCCAAAACTATCAAATTATTGGCGAAATATACAAAATATAATGAAAAAATTTCAAGTATAGAACTCCCACCAGAACCTAGAACCTGTTTGTAAATGAGAACTGGTTCTCAAACATTTTACCTGCATAAAGGTTTTTATTGGGTATTCGATCAGAAGGATTAAAAGGCCACAACTGGATATTCGTACTGAGTCTCCTGGATGAGGAGCCCACAGCCCTAATTCAGAAGCATGTGAGAGATTCAGACTGCTATCAGGGCTCCTGCTGAATGGTCTTTATTTCCCTCATGTCTCACGGCTGTGCAGTAAGATACGGACACTGTGAGAATCCATGGACTGCTTTTGAATTTGAGCCTTCGCTGTAGCTGTGAAATGGAGACACAAATGACTGGACGGTCTGATTGCACTTGATGAATAAAAATGAGAGTAGTAATGAAAATAAAGGGGTCAGCAACAATACTCAGGTAGGCTGTGGTGTTTAAACGATGCTCAGTTGGTACTACGGGGGCTAAAGTGTGCCAAGAAAATCACACCAGCAGCATCAGCCTGAAGCGTCGATGCAAGGCAGGATGGATCTACGCTTTCCTGTTGTTCATGCAAAAGCGTGACCCTGCCATCTGACTATCGCAGCAAAAGCTGACACTCATCCATGTTTTTTCAGTCTTGTGTTGTCCAGCTTTGTTGAGCCCAGGTGAATCATGTCCTGAGTTTCCTCTTCTTAGCTGAGTGGGAACCCGGTGTGATCTTCTGCTGCTGCCACAAGCTTCAAGGGTCGACGTGTATGTTCAAAGATGCACTTCTGCATACCTTGTTTATAACGAGTGGTTATTGGAGTTCATCTCAAAGCAGTCTGGTCCTTCACCTCTGACCTCTGGCATAAAAATGCATTTTCTCCCAGAAAACCGCCGCTCACTTTTCTCTTTTGCTCATTTTAACTTCAGCAGGTCATCTTTACTGTGTCTACGTGAGTTTCTGCCACCTGACTGGCTGATTAGATACTTGCATTAACAAGCAATGGAAAAGGTGTGTTGCGTTGTGTCCTTGGGCAAGACACTTAAACCACATTGCCTAA
>VUQK01021919.1:0-11667 GCA_015106715.1 Bujurquina vittata | reverse complement strand
TTTTATTAAAAAAAAAAATATATCCTGTTTTTGTTTTTTTTTTTTTGTAGTGTTTTTTTTCTTTTTTTTTTTTTCTTTAGGGATTTATTGTATGCTGTTTGTGTGAGATTGTGTTGAAGGAAGTGTACATACATTGTATCCTTGTGAACATTTCAGAGATCAGGCTCATGTGACTTTTAGTTTCAGGCTGTTTCAGACCTGTTATGCAGTTCTGTGTATGTAGGAGGGTTTCAGAGGTGATTATTGGGGTCTTTGGTGCTGTATCCTCGGGAAACATGAAATCATGTTCTTATCACAAGTTCATAAAAACATGTAACATGCGATTCTTGAATAATTTGCTCTCAATTACTGATCTTAATCTGATTCTTTATATTTCTTTAAAATATAAAGCCTGCACTTTTGATCATGGTACTGAGAGGCGTTTTGGATTATTCAGCCCACGAAATAACGCTCTGTGGCTGAGTGGGTGTCTCCTGCACAGGCTGCCTACCTGTTCTTCAGGCTTGACTTTGTGTTCTGCACCTTTCACTTTTTAGGAATGGTGGAGGAGGGAGGATTTTGCTAACACTGAACTGCTCTGTAACCCTCCTCGGTCAGGCTGGGGAAAGGTTCTGATTTCCTCTCCTCACTTGTTTGTACCCAGAGACTGCCAGAGGAGAGACTGATGGGTGGGGTTTGTGCCTCACCCATAATTGAGTGACTTTACTGTACTGAGTTTGAAAAGAGCCCCGAGGATGTGCTTTTAACCCAAGGAGAAGAAATGAAAAAGCTCTAAACTTCAGAGCCTTGTAAAATGTATTTTATTAGAAATTAATTTTGTGAAACTCATTTTTTGTTCATTACTATTTCATTTTCTCTGTAGAGATTTAGTGCCACGATAGTTTAGTCCAGCATTAATAAGACTGCAGAGAAACATTGGTGTGTTTTTGCGATACGCACTGACCTTTGGTTTTCAGAGTTTCCTATAGGAAAGAAAAAGCTGAAATATAAAGTCCATAAAATATCCTGGTGATTGGTTGCAACAGAGCTGAACAGGCATGAAAACCGCTGTCAGCTCAGCTCTGTTCCCCAGACGCCACTCGCTGTCAACAAGCAATGCGGCGGCTCGTCTCGCCTCAGAGCTTTTTCACACACAAGCTGAAGTGCTGTATTTTATTTAGTTTTTTTGTCCCCTGGTAGTGCACCAAGAAAACAAGAAGATAATCACCAAAAACAATTGTCTCTAATAAGACAGGGAAAAGCTGGAGTAAGATGTGTATGACGTGTGTTGAAGACAGATGTAGCCACAGTTGTTTTGTGGACTTGTCTTGACTTTAGGGTGGACTTTATCAGCTAATGCTTTCAAACTTTGTTAGTAAAGCTTGCTTGGTTAGCACCGGTATCTGCTAAATACTAGTCTCATATATCAAAACTGGAGTGTGAAGTCACTGGATAGTCTGGACTGTACATACAAGCCATATTATTTTTCAGATAATTCCATTAAAAACCTCCAGCAGGCACCAACACCACAAATACAGTGAATGGTTCAGTTCAGCTGTGACTATATATGCACACATACATCCATGCTTAATGCAAGATTTGATTCATGTGTTGACATACTGCAGCTGAATTGAGATTAATTTGATGCTTAATGTGCTGTAGGGTAACATTAAGAAATTTCTCCCTACACTTGCACTCATTTAAAAGAGGCAGTAAACACCTGCTCGGCTTATTATTAGATGCTTGTTCCCCTGTTTCATTTCTCATTCTCATCTAAACATTTGTCATCAGCTCCTCTCCGTAATCATTAATGATTCAGTTTCTGCCACAATAGATCATTTTTCCTTTTCTGATTAGCTCTGCACAAAGCTCTTAATGTTTTTAGACATGCTGGAGACTTTTTGTGCTGGATACTTGGATACTAATTGATGCTAAAAACTACTGTCAGATTAGCTGCTCACTTGGAGCAGTATTGGTACCAATAGGGCTGTCATCAGGTCTTTCAGCTGGCACACAACTTCTCACAACATTGCTGCAGATATGCAGGCACACATCCCCTCCCCTCACTAGCAGCTGAACGTGTGAAAAGCAGCATCACAAGCTCTATGAAGCGTCTTAAAGACTGATATCATGGTCTATAAGAGGAATTTCATGAGGTCAGTAAAGCTCCCATTTCAACAATGTTCGCCAGTTCACAAGTGTTAACCTTTAACTATTAGCAGTTAACCACATTAGCAGTTTAGTTGCCATTAAGGTAGTGGCTAGAGGTTATGGCTAATAAAACAGTAAAATTAATGTAGGAGCTAGTGAGCAAATGTTATCAATTCTGCCTGTCTGTAACATTAATAGGCTGTTAATTTAATATGATAGCACAGTTATTAATGTCTAAAAAGTGCTATGTTACTCTTCTCGTCTACCAGAATCCAGACAGAAAAGTTAGCAATCTATCTTAACAAATACCAACACCTAAGATATGTTCTATTCTTTTTTAAAAAACAATTATGCCTCTTAATTTTGTAATTTCTCCACCATAGTATAGACAATCCTACTGAGTATTAAGCATTTCCCTGAGTATTTGTATCAAGTTTGAATTCCTAGTACTGTGACAACCCGGGTGTGAGAGCAGCTAAATTAAACATGATTCATTATGAAAAGATAGAAAGATAAAAAGGCTACAAGCATGACAGCCATTTCTTTTGGGTCACAGTCTGACATTGCCGTGAAGAAATGATGATGAAGGTTCAATAAAAACTCATTTGTAAAACAGACTGGAAATTCTTTTCTGGCTCAGTGAAACCACATCAATTTGTAAGTACCAGAGCTCAGTGTTCCGGGAAAAAAAAAAGCCTCAAAAGAAAAAAAGAAAATTATAGTAGAATATAGAAGAAGAATATAGTATGTGCACAGACTGGCAAAGATCTACTTTGCAAGGGATACTGTGTGTGTGTGTAGGTGTGTTTGTGTGTGTGTGTGTGTGTGTGTGTGTGTGTGTGTGTATGCATGTGTGGAAACAAATTATAAATAGAAATGGATTGTCCAAGTTCACTGTACTGTATAGTAGAGTCACCGCAGAGTGGACTGGACAATGAATCCTGCTGCTGTCTTACCTCGGCTTCCCACTCAAGCCCATCCTTCACCCTCACTGTAGGCCTGCTGCTTTTATCGTGTCCGTTCGTTCCCCAAACTATCCTGCCAGTGTGAATGCCGTCTGCTCATCCCTGAATGATGATGGAGAAAATGCAAACAGGTTGAGCTATAGGTAGGAGTCAGAGCAGTGAGTCAGCCAGCTTTATAGCCACCAACGACAACACCGCTGGCACTGCCTTTATCCTGCTCTGAATACGCATATCCTTTTATTTTTTTTGTCCCAGAATGCGTCTGATTGTAGAATGATCATTCCGGATGACTCAGATTACTTTTAAATATAAATCATCCACAACACACGTTGGTTTAAAATTATGTAAGATCCAATATAAAACCTAATGATTTATGAAGTCACCTGTTTTGTGTATTGGAGCCTGCGGTTTAAAAAAAGTAAAACGATACTGGTTAAAATGAGTCAATAGACTACACTTTCATTTTTGGTGACTCTCAATGCTAGACTCTCTATGGATACATGGTTATCACAGCTGTACCCAATTGTTAGATCTTTTTATTAGGTAGGTATTTGTCAGCTTTGGATTTCAGGTATTCATTTGTTCTGTTTTATGTGGAAAACATAAACCGTGTCAGTTTCAGCTGGCTGACATTTCTCTCTCTAACAGCTGTGATCGTTACGCTTTATTTCAACTCGCTGTCACACACTTAGCAAGTTTGCTGCTAGATTTTGCTATTCTTTATAGCCCTTCAGTAGCTTTTTCTTTTTTCTTTTCAAAAGCACCTCATAAAAATGATGTGGAGAATAATACTCCGCTAGTGGAAGGCCTTGTGACAGATACTGTACAACTCTTTCTTGGTTTGCTGTCTTCCATCAATGACAGATAAGAGTTTTGCTTCTAACTTTCTCTCTGCACCATCATTTTACTTATAAATATAGTTGCAATCAGACCACAGCTGTTACCCTCTTCGTTAGGTACACCTCTTCAGCTGCTTGTTTTATAATTGAATCAGCCAATCGTATGGCAGTAATTTAGTGCATTTGCAGACATGGTCAACACGACTTGCTGAGGTTCAACCCAAGCATCAGAATGGAGATTTTGACATTTTTTAATATTTTCTTGGCACATTTGACAAACTGAAGGTGTCAAATGCAACACCTCCAGTTTCTATTGCAGGGTGTAAGTTAAAGGTAAAATCAGAAAGGACATCTCTTGATTAACTTTACTACTCTATCACTTGCTGAATCAAAGCCAGGAACAAAAGTGGGCCCAACAGGATACTAACAAGATGTACCTAATAAAGTGGCTGTTTAGTGTATTTGCCACCCTTGGGAGGTTCATTAATTTTCTCTGAAATAGAAAGAACAAATGCTTTCCAGCTTTTAGTCTTAGCGAAAGTGAACGACAACTCTTGGGCTTGAATTTATTTCTTAGGCTTAGCATAACTGAAATTCACCTTACGCAGGTCTGCCTTTTAATATGTGTAACTGGGGTCTTGCTGACAGGCTCAAAAATGGCACAGAAAGGCAGTGACCAGATGGACATGGCAGATTCAATTATTTGTTAGGCTGAAGGCTGTGCTTCAGGCTGAATTACAATGAATTAGCAAATAGGGCTTCACTGTCTTCCTCGAGGGGTCTTCAGCAGCACCGTCCTGTTGATGCAGGCACGTCGGCTTCCAGAGGGATTGTTGGCTCTGTGGCTGCAGGATTTCTCATGTTTTTAGGTCTGCACTGTGTTCATACATTACCCACGGCTCCACTCTCCAGGCCATGAGTAGTGAGAAAAGAAACTGTGATCTGGAGAATTGGTCAACTTGAAACGGGAATGGGCTGCTTTGAAAGCACTTCTTATGGGGTGATGGTGAGAAATTACACCCGTTGCTATGGAGCCCATGGTTTCCAGTGTTAATGGCATGAAGGGTTACCCACTAGGTTATCAGAGGAGGGGGTGGCTTCCTTGATGGAAGAATTGAATGCTATCTAACCAGTCTCATGTTAATAGAAGACCCAAAGCAGAATGGTTGCATCACTAAAGGGAGGATTAGTGAAAGTAATGTTGTTGTGTTTCATACCTGCTATATGAGCTGACCTGCAGGTGCCACTTATTATGTGGATGTTGCATTAATCAAGTTCCATTACTTAATCAACACCATTTAACCACTGTGATCCCTGCAGGGGATGATTTTCCGGTGAAATTAGAGCCTGCTGATGGATCGTGTTTTACCATCCGATAACAGCAAATGTGTTGTGGGGTTTTTTTCTTTCATTTCAAGGAAGGAGGCTGATTGTGTTACAAACACGCATTACCTTGGGAATTTCAGTTTGCTGAGCATTTCTCTGCTCTTTGATAATACAGTTATTCTAACAAAAGCTCTTTTGGGCCAAGCGATGAATTCATTAGTGTCTGATTTTTACAGGGTATCAGTAAATTGTTAATTTAATAGTCAGTAGTGCTTGGAAAAGATTTGTTATTGTAAAAGGTAACGATGAGCGTTCAGTGGCAGGAACATTGATTCATTATCTCTGCAGGCTATTGAAAAGCTGACAGAGGCAATGCGAAGCAGTCGGCATCTTTCCTCCACACCGTCAGTGAGACAGTCAGAGTGGTCCACTGAGACACGGTTCAGTCTTTGAGTTTGTTTTTCACCAAAGTGTGTTAGCTAATAATAATTAGGGTCAGGATGCTGGAGCCTTCTGCTTCTAACACTTTGGTACTTTCTGGGTCTCCTGCTGTTATTTGGCTTCGATAAAAGCCCCAGTGCAGCAGATAACTGAAGCAATCTTTTGAAAGTGGATATAAGCACCAAAATTTGCATGTTTGTCCCTTTGGAGCCAGTAATTTGAAAAAACCCATTAGCCTAATTTTCCAGTATAACTGTTATTAGGAAACAGCTGTTTTAATCCAGAATTTTATTTCAGAATTAAAATTCAGAGGTTTTATTCTTGACTTTTAAAAATTCTTCTGACTGTAAGTACAGTAAGTCAAATTTATCTCTTAAAGATGTCTTCAGAGCTTCTTTGTCTCAAGTAAAACAAAATAATTGTAAATTACATGCTTCTGTCAGCTGTATGGCAGGCAGAGTAGGACCCAAATGCAGGACTCAGAGGACAGTTTCATTGCAGAGTTCACTGGGAAAAATACATAAACTACAATTCAGGGCTGGGATGGAGCCAGAAATGCAAAAAGTCAGAGACTAAAGCGAAGGGAGGAAAGAGTGTGAGGGGAAGGTGCAACAAAGGACAAGGAGAGACTCAGGCAATACATACACACAGTGATGAGGGAACAGGAAATAGTTGGTAGCACAGCTAAGAACTAAGCACAGAAAACAGGAAGAGAGACATAACTAAATGGGGAGACAAGATTAACGTGATAGCTAAACAGCGAAACTAGACAACGGCAGGGACGGGAATCAGAGAGACAAGCCTAGGACAGAGTGGACACAAAAGGAAACTAACATCATCCAATGAGGAACAAAGAACTTGAAGCAAATGTGGGAGCTGGGGATTAAACCATCAACCTTCTGAATACAAGACAGTCTGCCACTAATCCTGAGCTACCATAAACAACATGATTTTTGGGGCACATATCAGGCTAAAGTTGACTTCTACATTTATATATATTCTTGCCTTTGTTGACAGCTGTTTTGAAAATGATCACCAGCTTTGAATTTTCAAATTGCTAATGTCTTTTATCAAAAGAGTAATCATAAAAATGGATAGGTACCAATTTTGGTACTTTTTTGACCTGTGAATGATTTTGCTGTAATGTTATCTGCTGCACTGTCCACATTCGGTAGGGGTTGAATGAAATATCAATGCAGTAATGGATCTAATCGCTTCCTCTTGCAAATATCTTTTTTTTAATTAAAGCATGCAGGCCTTCTACACAGATTCCCCTGACTTCACCGGAGGCACTACATTATGACACTTGTGGCAAAGCTTGTCAGATAAATGAGGGTAAAGTGACCAAAGTTGCAAAAAGAAGAAAAGTGAGGGAGGAAGTGCAATCAGCTAACAAATATTATTTAGATATTGTCCGTTAATTTTTTCCAAAATGCAGAGCATCACAGAATAGCTGTATCATGGTACCCTCATTGTTTTGGGCAACATATTATTTGTGACAGTTTTATGAGTTACACTGTAATTCCCAAATTCTAAGCATCTCACAATACCTGTGGTTTTGCATGCTGATGTTTAACTGTTGCAGCTGTGTCGTGGTACAGTATGTTGTCTGCCTTGTCATATATTTAATTGCATTAATCCAATGCACAGAAAACACACATTACAAATTTATTTAAAAGGATGCTGTTGAATTAAAAATGCCCCAAGAAGTCGAGATGCACCTCTATGCCGGCGGTGATTATTAAAGTGCAGCGGGCTATTAAGTTTCTTCAGAGACTCATGAGGCATAATGGATTCAATTTGCCCTCACTAGAATAAAGCTTGGCGGAGGCCACTCCTCTTGTTTTGTCTTTGTTTACAACAGAGCCACACATTCAATTATTTTACCAGCAAAACAACCTGGAGCTCCCTGAAAGAACAGACATGTTTGCTGACATTTAATATTAGTCCCTGATGATGAAGACAAACAGTGGACACTGCGTCTGAGGTTTCGGATCACGTCTGTGTTTTGTTTGTTTTTCTTCCAATGTTTACTTGTCTTGAGTCCTGATGATCAGATCAGTTTCCATTCTATTTATTTATTTATTGAACTACTTGGCTGGCTTTGGCAATACAGGGATCCAATTGTTCTCATTTTTATTATTAGTTACATTATGTCTTTATGTTGTCCTTAAAATATCTTCATGATGGTATATCTAGTTTAAGACCAGACACAGAAACCTTAATTTTACTATCTATCTAGCATGCTTCCAGAGTTACACTTGGTATCTGTCACATTTGTGTGTTGCACACAGAAATGGAGCCAGTATCTTAAAGCTAGACACTAGCTGCGCTAATTCCCCTTAAAAATGTGTAGTTTTAGGGGGAATTAGCAGCTGTAGCTGTTTTTTAAAGAATAAGAAGCACACTGACTTTTGCCGTCTTGTCTTGTCGTCCCAGTTGGGCTGCAAAGCAGCTAATAGAGAACTGTCTGGCCAATGGTAGACACTTGTCTAGATATAATTAAACTTAGAAGCTAACTGAATCTAATTACATCCCAGGATTAGCTTTCCAGTAATGGACTGGGTGTGTGCTTGGCCAGTGCAGCAAACACACAGTTTAGAGATCAAACATCTTGTTTGGGATCCTTAAACTCTCCTCCTCCTGTAATTTTACAGTAAACATAATGTTACAAATGATGAAAGTGCGGCCATTTTCTAATGTATAAACCTTATACACAATATAAACCTTTATTTCTGCAGCATTATTTTCTGTAGATAAACTTTCAGCCTGAAAGAATTGTTAGCTCGAAACTAACTGTGTAGCTGTGATGTGAAGGCGCATCCATTTAACAGATGATTGTTGCCTTCTTGCTTATGGTGCTGTTGCCAACAGTCGGTGGTAAGACACATGCAGAGTCGGCAGTGCTTTCCCGTTTCCCAGGCAGTCCTGTCGCCTGTGGCAGAGACGGGTCAGGTGTTTCTTGGAAACTGCCGTGGCTGCCTGCTTGATAAACTTGTTTGTTAATTTTCATCAGGATGTGATGTTTAATGGTGCTCTAATGCTTTCACAGATAAGTTAATCTGCCCTAATTTCCTGCGAAAGAGCACTAAATGTCTGTCTGTCAGGAGTGGCATTTTCATTTTCAACTGTTGAAACAAAAACTACCTTGAAGCTATACTTGGGAAATATGTGTGTAAATATGACTCACATATTGTCAACAGATTGATTCACTCAAGCATGTAATTTCTAAAGAAAATTAAGGCAGCTATATTTAAGTTGCTTTGGGAAATTAATAAATGCAAAGGAAAGGCAGCAATCACTTTTATTAACTTATACTGAGAAAAGATAATGTTTTCCATGAAACCCTTATTTTCCATTAACAGATTAGAAAAGTTATTTAAAAAAAACATTAATTAATTAGTTAATTAATTCATGACCTTCAAAGAAAATGTCAACCTAAAATGTCAAATGTTCATCTAGAGGAACTCACTTAACTCTGAGAAGTCTGTCAAGAAAAATCCCCCCAAAATTTCAGTGGCCTTAATAATCTTCTCAGGAAAAAAAAAAGTAAAAATTCTAAGATTAAATTCAAAATTCTGACTTTTATTCCCAGAATTTTGAAATGTCGATTAAAAGACAAAGAGGGACTCTGGAGTGAGCCTGGTGAAGTGATAGAGAGTGGGGAAGAATGAAACTAACAATTTTAAAATAATGAAATGCCACTGAATGAGAAGCTGTCTCCAAACTTTTGACTGGTTTCACAACTTACAGGAGAAAAAAAATCTCATCTGAATTTGTTATTTTCTACCATTTCATCGGACAATGGCTGCACAAAAAAAACCAGTCACTTGATGTCCTGACCTTTTAGACAGGGAATAAAAATGAGTATCAAGCATGACATTTACACATTTTACCCGTGGTCTTTGTCTTGCCAAAACCTAAACAACAATGTGACTGTGGTATATGCATGATGCTGCATGACATTGTAATATAAGCCTTCAATAAAAGCGCTATTTTAAAATATCTGCTTACCCATGGTGGCTTGCTTCCCAGTCAGCCTGTAACAATTAATTTTAATTGCCAGACAAACAGAAAGTGAAAAATTAAATGAGTCAACAGTCGGTATCTGTGATGAATTTCTTTTATTAGTTCTTCAGTGACAGAAGACAGATCCAGAAGACACAGTCAGGCGGTGACATCTTAGCATCAGCCAGCTCTGTTACTTCACAGCAAGAAGGTTACAGCACGTATACTGGATGTTCGCTGGTTATAGATCCAAAGCATTAACCCAAAGACTATAAATACTGAGAAATATGATTTGATGATTTGAGCCCTAATGGCATGGCAAGAAATGCAAGTTACTTTCTTGTGTAAGTTGATGGTAATCACTATGAAATACCTAAAGGCTGTTTTTCACTTTATGTGCTGGAGTGTGGCATGTGAGGTGACCAAGCATTTCTGAGTAGCTGGCAATCACAGCAGAAAATAGGGTTTCTGATCCATCTGGCAGAAGTGCAGCGATAGCTCTGTGATTGAGCTCTTGAGATGAGTAAAGTGCTGCTTGTCTGTGTATATACAGTGCCCACTGATTCAGTCATGGTACAACAGGTCAGAGAAATGAATGCAGGAGCACTTGATAAACCTCAATGAATTACCAAACAATCCCCTCAAACATGGACTTGTTCCTTTGTCTTTGCACTGACCTCAAACTGGAGCATGAGTCCTGTTTCATTTGTTTAATGACACTTGTAAGTGGTAGAATAAAAGGAAAATTACCTGCCTCCCTTGTTGTTTTTATTTTTATGCCATCTAGGAGAACTGTCAGATGGCACACACCTGTGCCAACAGTTTCTAAACATGCTGTTATGTCATTGGATGACCATGCAACTATCATTTTCATTTAGGATCCAATCTGTTATGTTAATTTAATGGCTAAGGCTAATAACACTCCCATACAGAGAGATTAAAAAGGATGGTAACAGCTTTCAAACTAACTCATAAATCGTGTATGTGTGGTGGGTTATGACTTGTAACATTCATCTTCCAAGAATTATTGGACCCGACCGAAATGATGATGCCACCATTTATTGAATGAGCAATGTCTTTCAAAGCAAGTCATGATTCATGCCATTTGACCTTCACTTGACATGTTATGATAGACAAGTGACATTTTTTCTTGAATCTTGGGATGATTCTCAGTTAGATGCTGCAGTTCTAAGGGCCATATAATAAAAAAAAGAAAAAGGTCTTGCAATCTTAAGCATGACTCACAAAGGAAACCATATAAAAGTCTTTATAGAATCTTTGATGTGGAAATTATTTTATTCCTGTTCCCCACTAAAGCAATCTGAGGCTGCAGGCTTGACTTTGTTTGTCAATCAATAAAATATAAAAATAAATAAGAGCATCAATAAAATATAAATAAAACCGCAACAGTGTAATATTAAAAAAAGAAAATATACAATGAAAAGTCAGGATAAAATTAGACTAAGAAAATAAATAAATAAATAAATAAATAAGAAATAAATACACAGCAATACAAACATCTCAAGCTTGGTCAAACGGCAGGTGAAAAAGGTGGGTCTTGAGAGAAGATTTAAATATGGCTAGTGAGGAGGCCTGTTTGATGTGTATGGGCAGCGAATTCCACAACCTGGGAGCTGCCACAGCGAACACTCCGTCCCCCCTGACCCTTCGCTTAGTCCTCGGCACGACCAAGAGCAGTTGGTCAGCAGATCTGAGCGAGCGGGAAGGGGAGTGTAGGTGCAGCAACTCCGCAAGGTAGGGTGGTGCAAGGCCATTCAAAGACTTCAAAACAAATAAAAGAATTTTAAAATGAAAAGGAAAGTAAAATAAACAGGAAGCCAGTGTAATGAAGATAAACCTGGAGTGATGTGTTGCCTCTTAGGTGTTCCAGTCAATAGCCTTGCAGCATAGCAGTATATATATATATATATATATATATATATATACCAAACTAATAA
>VUQK01021912.1:0-12314 GCA_015106715.1 Bujurquina vittata | reverse complement strand
GCCCAAGGATACTTTGGCATGCAGACTGAAGCAGCCAGGGATCGAACTACCAACCAACCAATTACCGTATTTTTCGGGCTATAGGTCGCAACAGCCAAAAAATGCATAATAAAGAAGAAAAAAAAACATATATAACTCGCACTTTTGGGGGAAATTTACAGGCCGTACGGTACGCGAACGTAACACAGTCAGCTACATGACGTATAGACAACCCACTGAGTACGTGTCTGGTGTGTTAACATTAACAGTTATTCCGATAACTATAGCATGAAGAATATGCAAGCTAGTTAACCAAACCATCAATCTCACTCAATGAATTCTCCGTCCTCGGTATCACTTCTCAACAACTCCTCCAACTCCGGAGGTAACCGAAGCGCCACTTCCGCTTTTGCGTCGTCAGTCACAGTTTCAATTATTCGGCCTTTCTGAATCCCGACAGGATGGTTTCGGTTGTCACCGAAGCCCATGCTTTGTCCATACATCCAATGACTTCCAGGAAAGTTGCGAGGCGCACTCTCCCGGTTGCCGTGAAGCTGTGCGCTCCATCCATCATCCACAGGTTACGCAGGACTACCGTAAAGCTCCGGTGCACGGAGATGTCAAGTGGCTGGATTATTTTGGTTAAACCTCCAGGGATGATGGCAGGCATGGAGTTGAGAACTTATCATTTATATAATAATGAGTTAATAATTTCACAAATACGTCGCTCCGGAGTATAGGACGCACCCTCGGCCAAACTATGAAAAAAACTGCGACTTATAGTCCGGAAAATACGGTAGTAGATGACCTGCACGATATCGTGAGATACAGAAACATTGCAAACAAACATTTTAAAAACTGTCCTGTAGTTTATCTGTTATGTCACAAAATCAGTTTGTTCTGCAGCCATTGCTTCCAGCTGATGACATGGAGATCATAGTAATAGAAAAACCATATCCTGTGACCTGCTCACATTTTCAGCACATCTCTTTTGCTCCTTTTTGTCTGTAGGATGCATTCATGGTGCAGATGCCAAAGTGGTATTTTTGGTATTTCAACATCTGCCTCGCGCTACAGAAGAGCAGCCAACATAAACTGATTAACTTTTTAAATTGGCAGGTCATTTCAAGCAGCTCACAGATATCAGCAAACAAACTTGTTTCTGTGTAGTTTCTAACACACTGTGTCTTAAAGTACAATAGTTGTATTTTCCTGGGAGATGGAAAAAATGTAAGATGTATGAAAGACAGGACAGGAGAGGAAGGTGAGGGAATTTTTTTTCCAGAGGTAACTGGTTTACCTGCAATACAATGCGCCTGGAGGCGAATATATGTTGTGAATTGGCGCTATATAAATAAAATTGAATTAATGTGTGAGCTCAATGTTGGGTTACATCAACAGTAGGAGACATGACGGTGCTCATGAACTTTAAATTAAAATTGTACCTGTTATACCGGGTTTATGCTGCCTAGAGGTTGGAAATCAGCCAGTTAGCGCATGAAACAACTGCGTGTATCTTGTTGAATTCAATTGGCTAAATCCACAAAAAGCTAAAACTATCTGAGGATCAGTGCAGGTCAGTTGATTAAAACTTGTACGTAAAGTCAAATTGTTATATGACCTCTTTCTCACACTGCAACATTGCACCCCATTTTAGGGTTTCCCCACCCTCCCACTCTAACCCCTGCTGCGAGCGACCCAGTATGTGTGTGTGTGTGTGTGTGTAGATTGTATTATTATATTTTATTTAGATGGTACTTTTAAAAATACCTTTACAAAGCACTGTGACAGTCAGGCTAAAGCAGAATACTAACACACACACACACACACACATAAATAAAGCAGTGAGTGAAAGACTTAGAGGCAGGCAGTAAGCAAGACAACTGAAGGACAATAACTGGAATATAAAAGACATCACGTGTAATGGAATCACCTCAAAGCAAGTCTATAAAAATGTGTTTTAAGAAGTGGTTTAAAGGATGTTACTGATTCTGTGAGCCTGATCTCCTCAGGTAGGCTGTTACAAAGCCACAGAGACCCATTAGCAAACGCAAGGTGACCTTCAGATTAAGTCTTAATTGTGATCAAACTGGAATGGCTCCATCTGAGGGTCTACAAATACATGTGATCAACATGTGTTGCTTGGGTTCAGACTCTTTATAAATGAATATTATGTGGGGACATGATGCCTACACTATATTGAAATCACTGAATTCAGGTGTTCCAATCACTTCCATGGCCACAGGCGTGTAAAATCAAGCACCTAGACTGCTTCTCCAAACATTTCATATGTCATTTCATACGTCCTTCAGGGCACAGAGGACTTCATGGAATGGGTTTCCATGGTGAAGCAGCTGCATCAAAGCATCACTAAGCACAATGCAAAGCATCAAATGCAGTGGTGTAGATCACATCGCCACTGGACTCACAGCAGTGGACTTGTGGATGTTTCTTTTGAGAAGCCACTTAATGTTTTATTGTTTTATGTTATGGGTATTTAATATTGAGTATTTCTAGAGATTCATATTTTATGTTGTTTTTGCAGTATTTTGAGATGTGTTTTATTTTATATAAGATCTCCCTTGTAAAAGAGATCGCAATCTCAGTGGGACTTCCTGGCAAAATAAAGGTAATGGATCCATCCATCCATCCAGTCTTTTCCACTTATCCTGTTCAGGGTCACAGGGGGGGGGGCTGGAGCCTATCCCAGCTGCCATAGGGTGAGAGGCAGGGTACAGCCTGTACAGGTCACCAGCCTGTCGCAGGGCTAACACAGAGAGACACACAACCATTCGCCCTCACACTATGGGCAATTTACAATATGCATGTGAAGGCAGGCAAGCAACCACTTTTGGAAATATAAAGCATCATATAAAGATTAACACAACAAAGTAGTAATAATATTGTTGTGGTATGATACAGTCATATACGGTAGTGAAGTAAAATAATGTCGTAGAAAATACAGTAGTGTTATGACTATATGGGTTATTCTCATATCAGCATATTAATATACTGCAGAAATTAGACATAAAGAATACAGCGCAGTTTGCATTTCTTTTTCATTCAATTTTTTAACTGTAGAAGAGAATACACATGTAGAGACTGAAAATTCAAATTGCAGACTCAATAGCATTACACACATGCAGAATTCTCTTCTTGTTTGGCCATTTGAACAATACTGAGAAAGGAGAACAAGTAGTAACTTATCAGAGGGCAACAGGGGTAAAAGCTTGTGAGCATCAGAGAGAAGAACCACTCCCAGATTTAAGAGTGTGAGTGCACATTGGGGGGGGGGGGTATTGAAAACTACAAACCCCTGCACCTCTGGGGTCCATGCTTGTATGTCCTAGTCCCTAAAAACAGAAGGAAAAGATTGTTCATATCCCCCCACCCCACACGTAAATGGGTGTGTGTGTGTGCGTGTGTGTCCACTGACCCATTATGACATACCCTTTTTGAAAGCAACAAAGATGGGAGTGAAAGAGGCGTGAGATCAGACACATTGAAATCAACTGGGTGAGTGCTCTTATTCATCCAATACCCACTGGGGCAACAATGTCCTCCTTGTTCGCTGCCTCTATATTAGCCCCGGACAGGCTGAAATGGCTACAGGAACTGCCGCGCTGTTCATTAGATTCACGTATTGTTCTTACAATGTGGCCATGCTCAGTGTGTAATTAGTACAATTGTTGTGTACTGTTCAAATGGCTGACTGATTGATCCCGAGGATCCTGACCCTTAAATTGCTCACCTCAAATGCTCGTGTAAGTTCGTGTAGTCTATCCTGTATAGTATAGTAAATTATCCAATAAAAGCATCATAATTAATAATTACAATATATTTGTATAATTCATTCATTATTTCTGTTCAAGGTTGTAGTGTTTAATGAAATGAACGAAAAAAGTAGTTTTGTTTTTTAGAAGTCAAAAGTCTTTTAAAAATGCTGCAAAGGGAAACTTGCAATAGAGGCCAAGATGTATTTTGGAGTTAGCCATAACATATAGAACACGAACACTGGCTCTCCTAATTCTAGAGCCAACCCTCCCAGAGACAGGAAGTGTCAGAGTCAGGGGGTGGCGTGTTTCTTTGTAGATCCCCGCTGAAGCAGCTGAAGCAGCCGTACAGGCCTAAGCCCCTCTTTTCTTGCTGTCTTCCCTGTGGATTAAATGGCTTTTGTTTCCTTCTTGTTCCTTTCTTGCTACCAACAGGAGTGGCATTTCATTACTTCTTCCCATGGCCCAAGCAGATGAGACAGCAGTTTTCTGTTTCTTCTTGCTCACTTGCAAGGACCAAATAACCAGCAAGAACTCAATTAGCAACGTGCCCCCCGCAGCAGGGGCACTGCCTGTTCATCTTGCATCAGAGATCGAGCTGGCCTAACCTAAGTGAAGAGACAGCAAGTGAGAAAATAGGGTAAACGAAGCCTGTGTGTGGCAGGGGGTAGACCGGGAGGCATCTGCCCCCATACAGATTTGCTTAATTGGGTTTGACTCCCACAATTACAGGGTAATAATGGCCTTTTCAGCCCAGCCACGTTGAAGTGAAAAGCAGTTGCTCCGCACACCCGCATGCTGTCAGATGGTTTATAGCAGAGAGCAAGCAACTGAGAGAGAGGGGAGAGGGAGATGGGGGAATTGGCAATGGACTTTGGTTAAGCAGTGGTTATTGAGTCTTTGATAGGACTCCAGGAGGCCAGGGCAGCAACAATGACAGAATTAATGGGCAAGGCACGATGAGAATGTCAGCTCAGCGGGGGGCTGCTGTGGCCTTTGAGCTGCCTTCTGACGCCTCTGTGATTGTGCTCTCCACAACACTGTGAAAAGGCTTGACCTGTTTGTTGGTGGATCTGGTCTTGAATGCATTTTCACAAGCTATTGTGCTTATCATAGCACAAAACCCTGGAGCTGTCTCTGAACGAGTAAGCAGTGCACCGAGGTCACGATCAAGTGGGAATCATTTTGCTAAGCCGTACATACACATTCGTCAGATAATTGCATGGTTTTTTCAAATTTTGCCAGGTGAAATGTGCTCGAGCTGACGCGGCGTGATGCCAGTGATGAAGCTGCATTTCCTTCAAGTAAAGGCTCTTTACCTGATGTTGGGAATCTAACAGTTATAGTGAACCACAATCCAACTGGCTAAGCACTGAATCGTCGTTTTTCTCTGGCATATCCACCTGTTCTAAGAACAAATATTGCTAGAGATTCAGCAAATGACACACCAAATGAAGCAGGTTGAATGGACTAGTTCTTATAAAGCGCTTTTCTACTCTAGCTGGGCACTCAAAGTGCTCCTACGACATGTTTTGGATTTACCCATACACACACATTCATACTCTGATAGTTGCACCCAAGGGCAACTTGGGGTTCAGTATCTTGCCCAAGGATCCTTTGGTATGCAGGCTGGAGCAGCCAGGAACTGAACCACCAACCTTCCAATTAGCCGATGACCTGATCTACCTCCTGAGCCACAGCAGAGGATTTCGCAGTTTAGCATTTGCGCTTTATGACTTCACAGCTATAGAGCAGGTCATCTGCCAAATGGAAGGTTGATGGTTAAATTCCCTGCTGCCTGAACTCAGAGTTGCCCCTGATGCATCCACTGGCCTGTGAATGTGTTATTAAGTTGAAAGCACTTGTGTGAATGAGGCTTGTAAGAAAGTAGAGGACAAAAGCACTTTGTAAGCAGCAGTCCACATTTACCATTTGTTTCATGTTTGATTAATAAATGATAAATAAATGATCATAAAGTATTTTCCTTTGCAATATCATTACCTTGAATTCAATTAAACACACACACTGAGCAATGAACAGAAGCTTAACTACTAAACGTAATTACTTATGATGTTACAATCTTCATGTTAACAGAACTTGTGCGTTTGCAGTTATTGTTTTTGTTACATTTCACTCTGCTTATCCATTCCTGAATGATAACGCGAACGTAACGCTTCAGGAATTAAACACGTGCAAGGAGAGAATTTCAAATGGCAGGAAAAAAGATGAAAAAATTTAAACCAGGTAATATTAGTTGACTTAGTTCACTTAGCAATCCCAAAGAGACTGGAGATAAGTAATTGGAGCACACCCACATCTGCAGCAGGAATATTGCTTCAATGTCATATTTTCCCTTCACGATTATCATGATATTATCTCTATCTATTAAAAATTGAGAGTTAAAATTCCTCTGACAGTCTGTAACCTTAACTGCACAAAAGCACACAGAATGCACAATTATACTTTCTTTTACAAATATAATATATGCACTATTGACACAATCATAATATTTTTATTTGAGATATCTTGTCTTTTATCATCATCCATTTACACAGTGACTGAATTGCTGTGACTTTGATTTTTATACTGCTCAGGAACAACATTTGGATCCAGCTTTTGATGCGAGATTAGAGCTGTGCTTCAGAAAACACAGACTGTGTGTGTCCGTGCAGCATCAGTGTGAAGAAAACAACTCTTTATGCAGAGCAATAGCAATAACAAGTCAAACACACAAAAACTCGCATGCACTTACACACACATAAAAAGTTTCCCGTGTGGGCCAACTTGTATGGACTTTAAAGCACCCTGCTGTCAGTCATGATTAGCTCTAACGATGGGCCATTTTGACACTTCAGAATCAAGTTTTGACAAATAGCCCAGGGAAGAGGAGCCACATGCTACGAAATGGCTTTTCCCTGATATAATTTGTGGCTGCAAATTACAAAACAGAAGCAGAAATAATGTGTAAAGTCAAGTTTGGTGAGGGAGAAAATGGAAAAATTTAGGGCTGTGTGCCACTCTAATGGATATCCTTGTGGCTGGGAGAAAATGGGCCTCAATAATGTGTCCTTAATGTCTGCCAGCGCTGTTTCAGGGAACATATCAGACGAAATGTCCCCTGCCATTTCTGCAAGCAATCACTTAATGGGACAGGCAAATCTCAGCAAAATGGATGCACTGATCTATTTCTTGGCTTGACAGATGGAGTGAATCTGTGGCTCTTGGAAGACAAAAAAGAAAAAAAGGTAGAAGGTGAAGAAGCGAAAGGCTACAAACAAGCAAAGATAAAAACAAGCCTTTCATGATTCACTCAGCTTCGCAGTATGCCTACAATGTCTGTGTGTGACTTAAGTGCAGACACTGACAAGAATTTCAATTATTTAATTAGGGAGGGAAAATGAAAAGACTTAAGTGTTGTGATTTCTGCAGTCTTTCATAGATCAATCTAATGTGTGCTCACACTGGAAATCAAGCGAGATGGAAGAGGGGCAAATGAAGTAGCGTCTTCCTAAATCACACAATTAAAATGGTAAATTAGTTTCTTGATATATTCATTTAAGTGGTTAAGTGGAAAGGTTTTTCTCCCCATCCACGAGGCTGTCTCATGGGTGGGTGTGGAGAGGCTCTACCATCCACATGCTCTTATGATTAGAGCGGACGTTCATTTGCTGAGGAAACGCTGAAAGCACTTGCTGCACAAATTAGCCATTTGAAGGCTTGAAAATTCAATTCCACAGAGTTGATTTAAGCATTTAGGCAAAGCGTGGCTGGAACGTAAAGATTCAGAAGCATTTTGCCCGCTAATGTCAATAACTTTCAGAGACCATTATAGGTTTTTGCAGCCTTGTGTGTTGTGAACAGCACAGCTGGAAAATAGCTCTCACTTTTTGGCTCATATCCACCACCTTCACACATCTATTCTTACATGATCTATAGACTTGCTCCATTGGCACAAAGATGGATCAAACCTTCTAACTAATAGAATGGGATTTGTTAGTGAGTATATTTGGCTGGGAGGATGTATAAGATGAGAAATTATGTATATTTCAATTTACTGACTGTATGCATGTGTTATGGTCTTGAAAAACACAAATTCATATAAGTAAAAGCCAAAAAGACCAGAAATTAGTATTTGGGAGGTAGAAATGCATGAGGGACTAGAGAAATGTTTTTGCATTTCTCTAGTCCCTGTTTGCAAAAGAAATAATCCAAAATTTAAAAAAATCAATTCATAATAATATTTCACAAGAAAAATTCTTTCAAGCTATGATGCATCATTTGTCTTTTTCAGCTTGCACTTACTATAACTATTACTATAGTACAGTTTTCCTTAAATAAATGCAAGTCTATCAATTGGAAAAATTAGGAAACTTTTCAGTTGCAAGTATGCTCCAGATCATTTGGGTTTATAGAACTTAAATAATGGCAACTTTCCAACAAGTGCAATATCAGATGAGGCAGGTTCTTATTCTGTAGGACTTCCTACAAAAACCCAAGATACTGCCATCCAGAGTATGGATCCATTAGACACCATATTTCTAAGATATTTCAGGCTGAGTACAATATTCCCAGTTTTATTAAAATTTAAAAGCTGGAAATTAGAAGTCTTCCATGTCTTTATAACATTGTTGAACTTTAAATAAATGGTGTGTGTCATCTGGTTTCATGGACAGGTAAAGTTGGGTATCATCTCCACAGGAATGAAAATGTACGCTATGCCTTCTAATAATATTGCCCAAGGGAAGCATGTATAATGTAAATAGAAATGGTCCTAGCACAGAACCCTGTGGAACTCCATAATCAACCTTAGTGTGTGAAGAACACACTAAGCCATGGAGTCTATTAGTTAAGTATGATTCAAACCACTGCAGTGCAGTACCTTTAATACCTACAGCATGCTCTAATCTCTGTAATAAAATGTTATGGTCAACAGTATCAAAAGCTGCACTGAGGTCCAACAGGACAAGCACAGAGATGAGTCCACTCTCAGAGGCTGTAAGAAGATTCAATTCAATTTTATTCAATTTTATTTTACATAGCGCCAATTCACAACAAAGAGTCGCCTCAAGGCGCTTTGTTGGTAAAGACCCAACAATACTGCAGAGAAAACCCAACAGTCAAAACGACCCCTATGAGCAGCACTTGGCGACGGTGGGAAGGAAAAACTCCCTTTTAACAGGAAGAAACCTCCAGCAGTTCATTTGTAACCTTCACTAATGCTGTTTCTGTGCTGTGATCAATTCTGAAACCTGACTGAAACTCTTCAAATAAACATTCCTCTGCAGATGATCAGTTAGCTGTTTTACAACTACTCTTTCAAGAATTTTGGAGAGAAAAGGAAGGTTGCAGATTGGCCTATAATTAGCTAAGACAGCTGGGTCAGTGATGCCTTTTTAAGTAGCGGTTTGATTACAGCCGCCTTAAATGTTTGGGGTATATAGCCCATTAATAAGAGATACACTGGTCGTATTTAAGATGAAGCATTAAATAATGGTAGGACTTCCTTGAGCAGTCCCGTAGGAATTATTACCAATTCTATTTGCATTTCAATAAGGAGAAATCATTAGGAAGAATGAACATGATGGCCAATCATAGTCGAACAGAATTCCAGCGATGATTGAAATTATGGCAGGACCCCCTCCCCTGAGACTAGACATTGGTGGTGGTAAAGATAAAGATGAAATTTTGAAATTTCTGAGTAACTTGGGTGAGATAACAATGGAGAGGATGTGGACTGCACAAAGTCTTCAAGGAAGAATGACAGGTAAGTAGTGAGATTTAAAGCATGCAGTCTGGAAGCTGACTGACTTGAAGAAGGCAGACTCTGGTCCAGAGCAATCATGTCAGCGTTAAGTTTGACAGCATGGGGAAGTGGAAGTGATGTACAGAATAGACTAGCAGCCAAACACCTGGAAAAGCAGATAGATGAGTGATTACAGGTCTTCCTTATTGAACTTATCTATAAGCTTCATATTGCTGTTAGTCAAACCCACCGGCAAAATAGGCAAATGGATTTATCTCAGAGATGGTCACTGGTATTGGGTTGATTTTGTCTGCTGAGTCATGCAGCTGAAGGTGAATGCAGGTTTGACTCCTGACGCAGTGTGGACCAAGTATCTATATAATAATTGATTGATTAGCCTGTAAAATAGCATGCCACTTATGCTGGGAGTCAATAAGAACGTAAGCTTTGCAATTTCTGCACGTCAACATCTGTTTCCAGATGTTAATTTTTAGTTTTTGAATTTTGAGTCCATCAGTCATCTGTCATGTTTAACTAGAATTTTGCTTCATCTGACAAGCCAAATACATACATTTGTTCTTAATTCGATACACATTAAGTGCTTATTTTATCGCACACCCACAGTAATGGTCAATTTAGAATCACTTATTAACAATTATGTGCACTGAACAGGACGTTTTGGACAAGACATCAGTTGCTTGTAATATGCATATATCCTCTGGCTGCACCAGAAGCTGTTAAAAATGGACTGTTGCTATCAAATGCCGCTCATTAGAAGATAGCCATTTTAACCGGGGATTTGCCCCTGAATTTGTATAATTTAGTATAAGATGGAAAAACTAAAGTTCCTAAAAGCTGTACTTGAGTAGACATGGTTTCCACCACAGGCTGTAGTAAAAGAAGGAACCATTTGTAAACCCTAACAAATACATTGTGCTTTTCTTTTTAATTTTTGGAATAATTATATCATTGGTTTGCTACAGTACCACAACTATATCATTTCCTCAACCATGAAATCTTATAATCCGAATGCAAAATGAGACAGAACTTTAAAACCGCTTGTCAAAGACAATGGTTTGTGCTTGGACAGCGGGTGCACGTGAGCACGGCCGCGTGCAGGGGGATTTCAGATATGCCCCAAGCTTAAGTGACTTTAGCACAACAATGCAGGGATGCCAGGCACACACTCTTTGTAATTACGTTTGTCGCATTACATTCCCTCCTTACTCAAAGATGATACCACATAAATGTAGACTTTCCATAACAAAATTAATCTCTCAAAAGCTGGATGGATTCAAGAAAACATGGATTTGCTCTTCTGTCATGGAGGCATATTGTCCACTTTGATGGTGCATGGGAAGATATCAAATGCCCTCCTGGCAGTCACACTCTAGATGGAAGAAAATAGGCTGTGGTCTATAAAAATGAAGTTAGATGTAAGTACTGCACTCAAATCTCAGGGAGGAAAAAAAATGCTTTTTCTGGGGCATTTTGTTGTTGTCAATTGGTCTGAGCAACTTGGTGTAATGCAGGTAATGGAGCTACTCTTCTCCTTTCATCTTCTGGGTTTGTGTATGTGTGTGTGTGTGTCAAAATAAACAGGGGGCAGCTGGATATGGGAAAGAGACACAACAGGAGCAAATACAGCCAGATGATGGTCAGAATGAAGGAAACATCATGTCAGAGCACAGCAAAAGAATCTCTACTGCTGTGAGCTCCCAGCTCCATTCACTTTCAGTCACCAGCACAGAAAGGAGAATTTCAATCACATTTAAGTATTTTAGCTGGAGAAGATTACAGCACTGGGACAAATGAATGGTCTTGATTTGTAATTCATCATCTTTAAACCTGTCACTGACATGCATCTCATACCCCAAACTCTGTCTACGTACCACATTTACACTTGAATACAATTAAAAAGAAAGTAGTCTTTACTTAAAGCCAAAAACTAAAACAATATTCAGTTGCATTCAGTTTTATTTATATAGCACTAAATCACAATTCAAAGGCGAAGGTAAAGGTACTGGTGACAACTATGCTGTTTTCTTGTATTGCAGGGTCTTTACCTTACTATAGGACTTACAGTACAACTCTTTGTTGTGATTTGCTGCTATAGAAATCAAGCCGAATTTTCAACTTCAGCAGTTTGAGCTGTATAACACTCTGCACTACAACCTCATATACTTATAGCAAATATTTTTTCTTGTCAGGCATCAGTAAATTGTGTGCTTCTTTCTACTCTAGATCATATGTAAAGTGCTTTGTACAACACATCTCGTATCTATCCATGAAGGCAGATGGCACACACCAATAAGTTTATGTCTTTATGTCTTTAAGACAGTCCTGTGGTTTACAGGACTGTCTTAAAGACATAAAGGCCTGGATGAGCAAATTTTCTGACTCCAAATTCAGATCAAACTGAAGTCACTGTACTTCGGCCTAAAAATCTTAGAAACATGCTGTCTGACCACATACTTACTCTGGATGGCATTGCCTTGGCTCGGAGTTGTTTTTGACCAGGATAATGCATCTTAAACAAATACATATGATTGTTTTTTTGTTTGTTTTTTGCATTTGTACAATATCTTTAAAATTAAAAAATATTCTTTCTCAGGGTGATGCTGGAAAAACCAGTTCATGCATTTATTACTTCTAGGCTGGACTACTGTAATTCATTCTTACCAGGGTGTTCTAAGAGCTCCCTGAAAAGCCTTCAGCCGACCCGGAATGCCACAACATATTTCTCCCATACTGGCTTCATTGGCTCCCTGTTACATTAAAAGCCCTCCCTGAGCCTGGCTCTGCAGGAGGTTTCTTCC
>VUQK01021901.1:7035-22683 GCA_015106715.1 Bujurquina vittata | reverse complement strand
TATATATATATACATATACCGACAAACATTTTTTTCTTGACAAGTGCAAGTGAGATACATGGGGTGTGCATAAACAAGAAAGATGGAGCCATTCAGGGAGCAGAGAGCTGAGTTAGGAAAAAGAAAACTGTCATCTGTTGCCGTTTTGGTCCCTTCATTACCACACAACAGGTCATTACAAACAACAACTTTGTAATACTGTTTTGATGATTGTGAAAATTGTGTATCAAACCATGCTGTCACTTTTGAGTCCATCACTGATTGTTGCAGTACTGTATTCTGGAACATTCCTGATTTAGATCCTGACCACCTACCATGCTACCTGAAATCTTTTGGCAAAAAAGGGTTCTGAAACCCAAAAAAGAAAAAAAAGAATTGCAGCTCAGTGTATTTTTTTTTAAATATTTGGCAAGTTATTTTTTATATGCAAACACAATCAGTTAATTGTTTTTGGTTACGATCAGAATGACTGCCCCAAACTATCCTCTTAAATTTTTAGTTGATGAGCTGAACATGTCTCACTCTGCAACTCTGCAGTCGATGTCAAAAGCAAACACCGAGTATAGAGACATCCAATAGATGGAGCTTTTTGGACAAAATGATAAAACTGTCAGCCTTTTCTCTAAGGGAAGGCATCATGTATCCACATCTTACAGCTCTACAAACTGCTTTCATTTCTCAATAAACAGACCAAAAGGAGTGATTTTCAGCAGCAATTTCTGAAGCATTTTTGTGTCTCAGCTGAACCTTGTATTTGAAAAAGAGAAAAAGCACTTTGTGTAAGACTTGACCATGATGCCCTACAAAAAGCCCCTGCTGATGTTCTTGCAAAATGAGACATTATTCATAGTGTCAAAAATAACTTGAAGGTCAGTGACATTTAATCCATTTTGTCTCATTTTTAGGGCATCAAACACAAAGCAGGCCTGGGGTTTGGAGTGTAATTGGCTCTGACAAACATCATGACAAATGTAATGCCATCCACTCCTTGAATGGTTTTCATGTGCCAGATGTGTCTGCATGTTTTTATTCACATTTGGTATTTAGTCATGGCGTGGACTGTGAGCTTTCATTCCCTCTGTGAGACAGTAAATAGCCCCAGCATCCTCTGGGAGTGACTGCATAAAACACTGTGGTTAGAAGAGCTCCGTGCCTGCCAGTGGCATAGCTAAAGCATGGACGCTTAACTTCTGTCGGCTATAAGTGATATCCTACAAATATCTGTTTATCTAGCTAAGGAAAGCGACATAAAAAATAATCCTGTAATAAAAAAAAAGCAGTCTAAATAACTCAAAGGACAAAACATAAAAAGAGAAACTGGCAGATTTTGGAGATTTTTGTCTTCACTCTGTTTAGTCTTTAAAGAAGAACATGCTTTTATAACCAGACAGACAAATGAGGCAATTTTTATTTTGATTATTCCTTGAATGTAATATTATGCCAAAAAATTATTCTTCAGTTATTTTTTGCAAGTCATGTACATCAGGTGAAATCTTTAGGAAGTAAAAAAACATGCTTTTTTTTAGTCCCCTTATTTGCTCCTTTTGGTCTCTGATGCTCTTTCAGACTTGACTTGGCACGTGTGTTTAGAGCGGCTGAATTCACTTTTAAATATGCCTTTTCTCTAGAGGTCCCAGCCCCTTGTGATGTGACCCGCATGACTAATTCCATTTAAAGGGGAATAACATGCATTAGGACTCTCAATTTTGTGCCTTCCATTTGCATAATTTTGTTTAGCAACTTGGAAAAGGGCCATTAACAGCTCTAAGACACGCTGTAAAGAGTGGGGACGGAGGCAGATCAATACCTGATTTCAACATCTTTAGCAGCATCGGGGTCCAGATCAGGATGCATTCACTAATTCAAATTCGTGCAGGAGTCTTGTGATGCTACTATTAGTTCCTGATAAGGAAACGCCGTTGTACTGCCTCTCTTAATCTCTGACAGACACATTCGCTCGATCGATAGTCTTTTACTTTTTTGTTGCAAAGACAAGATTGATTGCCAGGGGTTAGCGCGTCCTCAATTCCACTTCTTGCACCCCTCATTATTGTTTCAATTAGGCATTCTCTAGAGACCCTATTCAGTGTGGCATGAAAATGCGGTGACCTCCTGCAGTTCACATCAAATACCATATGTTTGCCATGACAACCTGTGACACCAACTTTGTTCAGGTTGAGGAGTGAAAACACCATCCAAACAAGTGGATTAAGCAGGAGGTGGTCTGTCAGCGGGAAGCATGGGGATGACCGGGGGAAGTTGCGACTCGCGCCAGTGAGGGGGAAATAATGACAATGTTACCTTCTCATGAATTATTAAGCGCCCTGTTCCTATTTTAGCCCGACTCAAAATGCTGCACTTTCATCTGTGGGTCTGAGGCTGTGTGCAAGGCTGTTTTTATTTATTTATTTATATATGTTTTTTTGACAGCTGTATTACTGCTGATAAGCGAGACTGTGTGAGCTGATCAAGTAGTGAGACAAGCGTTCAGAGCAGTAGCAGCACAGCAGCAGCAGCGCTGTAGTCACTAGGAGCCGTGGCAGCAGAAGCAGCAGCAGCACTATCAGTCACAGCACAGGCAGCAGCGACAGCAGCAGCAACAAACTCTCTCCCCTCTTTTTCTCTTTGGAGTTGTTTCCTGCTCAGAGGACAAAAGGCAAGGAAGTAGGAGAGAAGTGATCCAGGGCTTATAGCTGTCATCAAAAACAAAACCAAAACGCAGACCTGGCTGCCCCCATGCCTATCGAATTTGTTTGCAAAATAAAATTTGCAGAGGAGGATGAGAAGCAGAAAAGCAAGCAGGATGGGGACAAGGAGAGCCTGATCGAGGAGAGCTGCGCACCTCCAGCCAAGGACTTGGCCGGGTTTGCTAACTCCTGCTCCCTTCATGGGATTAACCACATCTTTGTCTCTGGTCGCCTGGGCATCCGGCAGACACTCTGGGGTCTTGCCTTTTTGACTTCACTGGCGCTCTTTCTGTACCAAGCAGCTAAGTGTGCCATCTCTTACCTGGAGCACCCTCATGTCACAGCTCTGAATGAAGAGGCGACCCCCGAGATGGTTTTCCCCGCTGTGACCATCTGCAACATCAACCGCTTTCGCTTCTCAGCGCTCACTGATGCTGACATCTACCACCTGGCTAACTTGACAGGTCTGCCCCCCAAAAACAGGGATGGGCACAAACCCACTGATTTAATGTATCCTGCTCCTGACATGCAGGACATTTTCAACAGGACGGGACATCAGTTAGACGAGATGCTCATGAGCTGCAATTTTAGTGGGCAGAACTGCTCAGCTGAGGACTTCACTGTGGTGAGTGTAAAAGTTTCTCAAAGTTCTGTGTTTTCCTCACGCTTAGAAAACTGTTGTATCCGCTCGTGATTTACTGACTTCATCAAAACTTTTTTTCTTTAAATTACAAAAACTAACTGCCTCAAACACGTATTTGCAACATTATAGGGACCTTAAGTGTGCAACTTAACAATGCCCTTGTTCATACAAAACTAACTATACGCGTGGAAGCATAATGATCATGTTGAGATGAGAGCAGTTTAAATTCTCTCTGTGTTTTTACTCATCTCTTGGGGCCATGTGGTTCCCACGACACACTTCTGCATGCAAGATTCACTCATTGAGCTGTATCTCTTCTCACTAAGTTCTAAGCAGCAACAGTGTTTCTCTTCAGTCGTGGCTGTGCTAGAATCTATTATGTCAAAGAACAAAGGCTGCTCCCGAAGAGGAAAAACGGAGAGCTGTCGTATGTGCTTGTGTACTTTTCCAAGGCAAACTGTGCTTTAACGCTGCCTCGAATCCTACTAGCTGAGAGTGCATGGCAACCAAATTGCCATCAAAAATAGCCGAGTCTCTTCTTCCTCTCTTTTCCATCTCTCCCTGTCGCTTCCACTCTCTCTTTCTGACATTGCAGAGCAGCTGCCTGCCTCTCTCGCCCTCTCGCTCTCGCTGGGCTCTTGTACCTTTCAGGAGGAAAGGAGCGAGTAATGCTTCTTCAACGTTGTATTTCAATCTTGCTGCTGTTAAGATTAAATATTTAAAGACTGACATACATGATTTTTGCATTAGCCAGATTGACTAAAAGGAATGAAACAATTTCCATGAGAGGGAAAGTGTGTGTGTGTGTCTGTGTGTGTGTGTGTGTCTGTGTGTGTGTGTGAGAGAGAGAGAGAGACGAGCGAGGATCAGGTGAAAGAGGGAGAGTTTGTGCTGTGTTCTGTGCACTATTTATTAAAGGCACTGTCCTTGCAGGAGATGGATTTCCCCATCGCTCCAGCAGGAATAGGAATATGCAATTGCTTTAGTGATGATAAAGTGGGGGTGTCAAGTCTTAATAGGGTATGTTGAACATTGATATGCTCACCTTTCTGAGACCTGACGATTCTGTCTTATCACAGAGATGGCACTACATTATGTCTGATGTGCCAAATTACGCTAAAGAAATAATGACACGTCTCTGCTTCTCACTTGATTTCTCTGACACTGAAGCACGGCATTTATTTTTCTCTTTATTTTGTTGTCAAGGCAGCTTTTTACATATACAAATAAAATTACCTGTGACATGAGAATGGATTCCCCTCCAGAAAATGTTCCCAGTTGTTCTGTCAAGCAAAAGGAAATGCAATGCTCCTGCGGGTACCCAAGAAGTTTTGTAAAATTCAATCTAAAGCAGCATCGCAATTCTGAAAGTTTATAATGTGCTTCTAGCACGTTTGATGGCGATATCCTCTGACACTTTGACACTCACTCCTCCCTGAGTACATTAATTAGCAGACAATTCTGACATCCAGGAAATGTCTGTTCCGTGTCGATGAAACGTCCTGTAGCTCTCTTTGGTGACTTCATCACAGATTAGGATCCTGTTGGAGGTTCCCTAAGCTGCTGTTTCCTCTCTGTCAACTATGTGATCTGCATTTTCAGGGACTGTCAGTTAGATTTGTTACAGACTGCTTGCTACCTCCACGCATGACAAATCTCTTACTCTGAGTCCTGGTGGGAAACGCCACTTGGAGTGCAAAGAGAGGAAGGACTGGAAGTTGTGGGATCAGGCCAGTGAGCAGAACGGAAAACAGGAGAGTGCCAGGGAAGCTCAGCCACATGCATTCCTGCCTGTGTTTATGTGTGCATTTGTAACTACAAATCACGTGCAGCAAGATGGCCATTATTACAGGTGATGTACTATTAATCACATGTATGCATGTCCAAACCCGCAAAAGAGTCCTGCACAAACCGGCCATTATTCTGCCTCTCTTGGAGCCCTTGGGGCTTCAAGATCGGCTTCTTGTAATGTGTTTTCTTTTGATTGATCATTCTGGGAGCTCCAGATGTTATATTTCGGTAAAAGCTTCATGGATGTTGGACTCTTGGGAAAATTGTAAGATGAAATGTAATTGTGGCCTTTTCTGACATTTGAGCTTTTCTGTAACCACACCGTGTTCTGTGTAATAGACCTCTGGTTTCAGGTTTTCCCCTTTTTGACTTTATGATTATTGTTTGTATTTGAATTATACAAAAAGCCTTAATCTAAATAGTAAACTTAGCGACTCAAATGGTTACAGCATAAATACTAAAATCTCAAAAAAGAAACATGTTTATATGTTTTTCCTCTCCTTTGTAAAAAAAATTAATTGTTTATTTCAGAAATCATGAATTGTCCTCTGTGCATTTACTGATGAAAGAGTTAAATAAATAGAAGTCTCAAGGCCAGACAAAAAAATTGTCTGGCTGCTCTAATTTATGGCAGAAAAATACATAACCACGTAGCAGAGAAATTTGTTTTCCTCTTTCCAGCATCGTGGACTGGCATGATTATTTGACGTAGGTAATAAGGCCATTCTTTATAATTAAAGATTACATTATTGACTTGGATTAATCACAGAAGATAAAGCTGATTCAACAAGCCATGAATAAATAGATTAATATTTTTCTTCCAGTCTAACTCTGAATAATTGTTCATCTATTGTGTGGTGCTGTCGCACAGATGAGCAGCGAGCCCTTTGGCTTTTTTTAAACAGAGCTCTGAATTGGTTTGCTCTGACTCTCAGCTGTGTTTGCTGCTGCATTATCAGATTTTGCTCTCAGCAAGGACAGATCCCTTCTGCATATATTCATGGAGATAACTAAACAGCTATAGGGTGGCATGTGAGGTGATCTATAAAAACCTGGGTTAACGGGGACAACACTGAAGAGCTCTCTCCCTGCAATTTGTCATTTTCACCGACTGAAGCCTCCATTGTGTGTTTTATAGATAATTGAATGTTTAATGGTCCCCCATCTTATCCTTCACAGTAGAGCAAAATCTGAAACCACATTAATGTAAATCAATATAATGTAGAAAATGGCACAAAAGAGACATAATTGTGAGTTGATCTCAATAACTGTACCGCTCCTGTGTGGGTCAGGAGAAAAGTGAGGAGGGGGAGAGCACAGAAAAATCATAGTGCGAGTGTAAACAGGGGAGCGAAATTAAGTCTTGATGGTAACGAGCTGCAAAATCAGCATACACAGATGGAGAGGGTTTTATATATAGTTGATGTGGAACTGACATTGCCCTGGCTTTATCTCTTTTTGAAACAGGTTTTACATTTTCCTGATGTGCTGAGGCCATGCAGTCTCCACAATCTCCTACTTGGGCCTGATGTGTAAGATGTGGCATTTGAGCCTTTGCATGAGTGTGACATTCTGTGTTACAGCAAGAAATACATCCCCAACCTTTGGCATTGTTTCTGAGCCCTGCAAAAACTCAGTTACAGGATTTCATTCTCACTTATATATATATGTGTGTGTGTGTGTGTGTGTGTGTAAATCTGTCTACATGTGCAGATGACTGTGAGAGTGACATCCGCTTCCCTAGTGGGTCCAAAGTGTAACAGCGCACACACACACACACACAAACGCACACTTCTCCCCCAGCTGGCCGTCTCCCCCCCAGTGGAAGGTGAGGAGTGTGGGAGCGTGAAAGCGACTGGCTATCTGAACTGGCTTCTTCTTCAACAGCCTGTCAATTAGCCATCTACAGTTCCACTGCTGTGGGAGTCCCCGCAGCTTAACATGCTGTCTGATATCGGATTCGCACGCCCCACCCTAGAGGCCACTGGTAAGCGTTATTACATCCTCCACCGCCCATAAACAAACAAGTCTTTTCTTGTCTTTTTTTTTCATCTTCTTTTTCTCTCTGTGCAAATCTGTATCTTTTGAGGCTAAAGGGAGGACTACTGCTTTTGCAACCCACTTCAGTGCCACTGCACTCCTTTCCCACTTTCTCCTCCTCCTCCTCCTCCAGTGTATCAGAGGAAGATGAATTACAGTGCATTTGGTCCGTTGCTCCTCCTGATATGCATCACCACTGTCTAATCAGATTAAACCCACCTGTGACCAGCCAGTGGATAACACCAATATGCAAACTGTTTATATTTGGGAACATTTACCTTTTCCATCGTGCTCTGAGCTGGTTTTAAAACCTCTAACTGTGCCTCGGTTTAGAGCGCTCGGCTTGATGAGGAGAATCTGCGGCTCAGGGATGGCGGTGGCTTTTAACTCGACGATAAAGGCTTCCGATGTTGTGGTACAGCTAAACCCCCTTTCTCTAACCCCTGGGAGTCTTTTACTCACACAGACATTTGTCTCCTTCTGACAAGTCATAACACCAAGCTGTTGATAGTGTTAATGTGGCTGCACATACACACGCACACACAAACATGTGTACCAGAGGGTGTAGAGTGTAGATGGAACGCTTCCCCACACAAACACACACACACACACACAGGTCTCATCACAGATTGAGAGAGTTGGCTCGCAAGATTGATCATGACTCCTGACTGGGTGCCCCTCCCTCTCTGGAGGATCAATACATCCTTCAGTCAGATTGCTTCCCTGCCCTTCCTACTCCAAGTCTGGTGTGACTAATTATCTTGTGCCTGTGTTTTGGGTCCAGCCTCAGCTGCATTTGTTAATGCTACAGGAGTTAGCGAAGCATCTGATCTTTGGAACAAGATATGTGTTTGTTTTAGCGCATATCCAACCCAAATCAATCAATATACACTGTCTACCTTTCCCCTAAAGGGTGCTGAAATTATCGAGCAATATGAGATGACTCACGCGCTGAGTAGAGATGAGGAGGAAAGAGCTCTTTGGCAAAGCAATATCAAATTTAAAGATGGAGACAAAAATCAAATTCATATTTTTCATACAGCCATAGGATGTTTTTTTCCCTACAAACAGGTCTTGAACTGGGTATCACTTAATCTTCAGGCTCCATCAGATTAAAAAGTCTTTTTTGTGAAAACTAAACCATGTGTTTACATGTTGTTCAGGTGATAAAACCTCTTTTTTTCTGTCTACTTAATTTTCATATCGCAGATGTTCTGTTAGTAGGTGTGATATTTTCAAGCTGGGTATGTCGGCATTACCAATTTAAAAAGTTCCTCTGCTTCAGTACCCCTAATTTTGTCTCTCCATAGAATCATAGTGGATTTTAAACCAAACAATCAAGATGTGATTTACGTGCAGACTTTGGTATGCTTTGGCTCATTATCTATTTGGACTGTGAAATGCCGTGTACAGAATCAATCCTGCTACTTCTATCAGCAGTCACATTATCAATAATCGTTTGCATAACTGTACAGGCTTGTTTAGATGTTTTCAGACAACGTCTAATCTGGCCTTCTTGTTCTCCAATGCAACCAGTGGTTTGCACCTTGTCATAAATGCTCTATATTTCCATTCATGAAGGTGTCTTTTGATTAGACCTTGACAGTAATACACCTTTCTCCGCTCGTGTGTTCTGGACTTGGCTAGATGTTGTGAAGGGGTTTGTCAAAACCTTGGAAATAATTCTATCATCATCCACTTTAGTTGTCTTCTGTGGTCTTCCAGGCATTTTGGCTTTGCTAAGCTGGTCAGTGCATTCCTTGTTTTAAGCATTTACTGTACAGACTGCAGCCTTAGCTAATCTGAAAGCTTTTGCTATCTCTCTGACAGGTTCATTTTGTTATTCCAGCCTAATGATGGCCTCCTTCATTTGCATCAACAAGCCTTTGGACCTCATGTTGAGCGTTCCAGTGAACAGCTTCCAAATGCAAGCTCAACACTGGGAATAAACTCCAGCTCTTTAGCTGCCTAATTTGTCATGAAATATTGTGAGAACAGGCCTCAATGGGCCTAGAAACTCCTTGTCGCTCAGTTATCCAATTTTTAAAAATTAAGTGTGCTTGGGAGGTAGAGCAGCCAATTGGAAGGTCAGGGGTTCAATTCCCAGCTACTCCAATCTGCGTGTTGAAGTATCCTTGGGCAAGATGCTGAACCCCGAGTTGCCCTTGATCATCCATCAGAGTGGTAGAGTGTGCGCGAATGTTGGACCAAGTGCTTAGGTATGGAAAAAAGCACTCGTATGAATGTGTGTGTGATCGGATGAATGAGGTTTGTAGTAGAAAAGTACTGTGAGTGCTTATATAGAGTAGAAAAGCACTACCATCCGTACTGCTGCTATTCCTCTGGATTTTTTTAAACAACCATCATTAAGCAGTGATTTTAGAAAAGGATAATCAGTTATTTAAGTATGCATTTACTTGAGTAAAGTTTAATGAAGTATTTTTGCACATATGTCACAATAAGGCATTTTTTTCTTGTACTTTGCAGTAATAATGAATGCCATTCACTGTGCAGATAAGTATGATTATAAAAGTCTTTGGCCGAGACCCTTTAAATCTACACTTGTCTTTCTAGCTGCCAATGTGAGCCTTTTATTTTGTCATGTTTCCCAGTCTCTGAATACATTAGTGGAAATTCCTCTGAAAAATTAACCAAGCTTGCTTTTAGGCCACCACATAATGGGTTGGTGCTTCTTCATTCCCTCATTCTTAATTCTTCATTTCGCTCGTAAGATTTAATTACTTTGAGAGAGAGAGCACATGCAGGTGGACAAAGAAACAGACACCTTACAAAGTAATTCTGTTTTATAGTCCAATGTTGTTTTAATCGGCAGAAACTAAAGTACAGTGTTGAAAAGGAAAACCTTGGTTTTATGAAAACTGTAATGCTACAGTGGCAAAATAAACAAAAGCGTCTCAATTTTCTCTTTGTTCTTTTAAAGCCTCATCCTAACAGCTCTGAAAAAAAGAAATCCCCACACATATTGGATGATGATATTTACAGAAGGAGTATATACTCAAGATCATGGACTGGAGCCACCAAAGTAAATGTTTAAATGGGATGGGATACTTTTATTACAGACCAAAATTTGTATTATACTTCAGTACAAATCTTCGGGCAGCTATTTGCGGATTGTAACTTAAACAAAAAAAACAATCTGTTAAAAATAAAATCTGTAAAGTGCATCTCAACTCCCCCAGTAAAGATGTCTTAAAAGATGTTCTAACGTCTAGCAGAATATGTGATATGAAATAATGCCCAGTGGTGCAACATGTTACCACTAAAGCAGGGATGGTATTTCAAGAAGAAATGCACTTCAGTATTCAACAAAAACTAATCTAATCTCTCATTTCACTGCCAAATGACTGTGTGCATAGTTGTAGCCAAACTTTTTTTTTTTATCTAATTTGATGACTGGCTTCAAATAGTAAAATACTTCACTGAAACAAGGGAGGAAAGCTAAGAATAAAATACATTAAATTAGTGAACACTAAATGAAAACTGCAGATATTTCTGAGTCTGTCAGTGTATTACTACTGGGTGGTCTCAGTGTGTGCAAACCATTTCTATCTGATATTTTAAATAGACAAAAGTGTGGAAATCATGGCCAGTGTTACTTGGATGAAAATGTCAGTCAGCCACGATTCAGCCGATGGAAATTGCATACAGCACAAATGTCATACTGAATATTTACCCCTGGCATGGTTTGAACATGAGGGCCTTGTCTCTCCGCTTGGCTGGACACTTGGCCCTTATTTTGAATTATGTCTAATGTCACACACTTGGCTATGGCCCTTGCTGCTTTTTAGAGTTTATTTCCACATATACAATGTTTTCCCAACAAGCATACTTATTAATATCGTTGAACTTTCTTTTTTCTTCTCTACTCTGTTGCCCTCATTACTGTTTACTACAGTTAATGCAAACAAGGTTAGAAGTCTAGTACATGAACACTAAGGTGTTATGACAGGTGTGATATTTTGTCAGAATCTGTTTGAGTTTGTTTTGTGCACCACCTGAAGAGGCCTTGCTGTATGATGAGATTTGGCATACCTTGTTGCTTCCTCCCAGGAGACTCAGGCAATGATTTGTCAAATAGCTTCGGGGCCGGCTTTCCAGCAAATGCACTAAATGCATTGTATATTGCTTAATAATGTACATCCTGCTTATGGAACAGCATGCTCTGATAGAAATTGCTGAATTATTTAAGCTAATGCTTTCCTAATGCCAGTAGCTCCTGGTGGCCATCTTTGAGGCCATTTTCTGTGGAGGGACCCTTGTTAAGTCTTTATGCAGTTTTATAGGCTAAAGCTTGGAGGGGAGGATTAAAAATGTCCACCAATATCACCTTGTTCAAGAGCAATTGCACTGCTGCAGACAGAGTTTAGATGGCTAGAACAGAACCACTTGATTCATAATATCCAAAGATTAGAAGAATTGATCTGTGCCTGCAGTAGGAACCCTGGTTGTTCAGTTGGCTACAGAGCTGAATGGAAACTATGTAATAGCAAATCTGTTCTATGAACTGAACTACCACACTGTACTTTTTTTTAAATTCACAGAGTATTACACAAGATATTCTGAACAGCTGAGCCACAAGTATTTCTTCATGGATAAAATAAAGCACCATCATTGCTCTTCACATCCTCACAGGCTTGTCTTTTAGCCAGTAAGTCAACTTCTGAAATCACGAGCTTCAGATGTTGCATTATAGAAACATTTGCTGACTGTAACGTTGAAAACTGTTGGTTTTGCCGACAACTCGCTGTTGACAGGTCTGTACTGTAGCTGCCTTAGCTAGTGTTACCTTCACACACTGACAGGAGATGCTTTTTCACAGTCCTTATTCAAAACGTTTTAGAGGAGATGAAAGAAAAGTGTTTCAAAAATTTTATGGAGATTTTCAACACGGCTCAGCTGTCACTTACACTTGACAACTCGAGCTGGTTGATAGCTGCTCAGTTAGCCAGTTGCTAATCATGTGTGTACCAGCATACAGGCAGTACTGTATGTATTTCTGGGGTTTTTCTAATTAGCTACAACTGACAGCAGCGGTACATTGTTTTAATTTTGCTGCAGAAAAATAAGTTCGTAAAACTGTCAAATTTTAGCAGACTGTGCTTATACATCCATAGTCTGCTCACAGGCCATACAAAACGCAACAATATTCAATTAAATTCCTTTTTATTTATAGAGCACCGAATCACAACAACAGTTTCCTCAGGGTGCTTTATACTGTAAGGTAAAGACCCTAAATTATTTGGAGGGAAAGCCCCAACAATCAAAATGACCCTCTATGAGCAGCACTTGGTGAGAGTGGGAAGGAAAACTCCCTTTTAACAGGAAGAAGGAGGGGCAGTCATCTGCAGTGACCAGTTGGGCCTGAGGGGAAGAGAAGACAGCGACAGGAGACAGGACAAAAGACATGCTTTGGAAAAGAGCCAGAGATTAATAATAACTAATTATTAAATAAAGATTGGTGTATAAACATGTAGAGTGAAAGAGGTGAGTGAAGAAGAAAAGCTCAGTGCATCACAGGAAGCCCCCAGCAGCCTGCAGCAAAACAGAGGCTGGGTTCAGGGTCACCTGATCCAGTCCTAACTATAAGCTTGATCAAAAAGAAAAGTCTTAAGCTTAATCTTAAAAATAGAGAGGGCGTTTGTCTCCTGAATCCAAACTGGGAGCTGGTTCCACAGAAGAAGGGCCTGAAAGCTGAAGGTTTTGCCTCCCATTCTACTTTTAAATACCTTAGGAACCACAAGTAAGGCAGCAGTCTGAGAGCAAAATGCTCTTTGGGGTGATACGGTACTATGTGGACTGTAAGATAAGATGGGGCCTGATTAGTAAAGATCTTATATGTGAGGAGAAGGACTTTAAATATGATTCTGGGTTTAACAGGGAGTCAATAAGAGAAGCCAATATGAGAGAAATATGCTCTCACTCTCTAGTCCCTGTCAGTACCTCTAGTTGCAGCATTTTGGATCAGCTGAATGCTTTTCACAGAGCTTTTAGGACACCCCGATAGTAATGAATTACGATAGTCCAACCTAAGAGTAATGAATGCATGGACTAGTTATTCAGCATCCCTCTGAGACAGGGTGTTTCTAATTTTAGAGATATTGTGCAAATGCAAGAAAGCAGCCCCACATATCCGTGTAATGTGTGGACTGAAGGACATATCCTGGTCAAAAATGACTTCAAGATTCCTCACAGTGTTACTGGAGGCCAAGCTAAGGCCATTCAGATTAACGTTAAGTACCATGTTTCAAGGATTTGTAGGACAGTACAGTACAGTAACCTCAGTTTTATTTGAATGTAGAAGCAGGAAATTAAAGGTCATCCATCTTTTATTACATCCCTGCAGTTTAACTAATCATGATCATCTGGTTTCATGAATAGATAAAGCTGCGTATCATCTGCATAGCAATGAAAATGTATGCTATGCCTGTCATGGTCCCTGGGTCTTGGATCCAGGATTTCGAGTGAGATATTTTGGGGTTTTTCAGTGTTGATTATTTTCTTGTATTCTGTCTTGTCTCCGTGTGTTACCCTTCTGCCCTGGTGTCAGGTTTGTCTAGTCCTTGTCTCAGTGTCAGTCTCTTCCTGTTTTATTTTGAAAGCCATTAATCTAGTGTGGTTGGGTTTAGTTCTACTCCTCTTGTCTCTATTCCAGTAAGTTTCAGCTGCCCTCCCACCTGTTTCTACTTTCCTTGTGACCTTGTGTGCGTGTATGTATTATTCAGTCTTCTCTCTCACAGTCTCATGACTCTGTCTCTCCTGGTGTGTGTTTGGCCTTCTTTTACTGCTACAGTTTATGTTTGTTTCACGAGATCTCAATAAGCTGCTAAGTTGCCTTCCGAGTCTTGCATTGTGGGTCCATTCTCTGCATTCTACACAGCTGTACATGAAGCATGTGGTCCCATCACAGGACCCTGTGGAACTCTGTAATTAACCTCAGTGTGTGACGAAGACCCCCCCCCCACCTACATGAACAAATTGGATATCCAAAAACGTACAAACATAAATTGAAAAACAAATACATATGTAGGTTAGTTTGACATGTGCTTTAAAACTGTGACATGTGGAGTGATTATTTTCCATTCTAATGTTTACCTTCCTTTACTAACTGCACACTTTGTTGAAATGTTGGACGCTTATGAGGCACCTCATAGTCCCCTCTAGTGCTGGCCCTGGTACCAATCCTGTCAGTCTTTTTTTTAATAAAGGCTCCAGCCTACCTGTGACCCTGAAAAGGATAAACAGAAGAAAATGGGTGGATTTAAAGAGGATTTAAAGTAGGTCCCTGCAAAATCTTGTACATGAAACAAGTGTACTAGTTTCATATAAAATACAATCTAAAGATTTTTTCATATACAATACAATCTAAAGATTGTTTCATATAAAATACAATCTAAAGATTGTATTTTTCCAAATTGTTAGTGATGAAATGAGAATTATCTATTTCTCAAAACTCATCAAAAAGTGATTCTATTGAAATAATTGTTGTTAGTGACCAGGAAGTGACACAAGTGTAAGGGCAAAGAGCGTAAGGACATCCTAGACACAGGTCTGATTTGTGTAAAATTCTGCAAATTAATAATTATATTTATTGTTCACATTCATATTAAACAGGGACAAGGTTTCAAATAATGAGGTCCAAAGCTATTCTTTAAAATTTCAACACTTTCTATCCTGCTTTTTTGTATGTATGAAATCAAAGAAAGGGGATATTCTTAATATAGTCAATTCAGGCACGGGATACGCCTTGTGAAGGAACTGTTACAATTAAATTGCCAAGGAAAAATGTGCAAAAATAAGCCAGTGGCAATTTCATAAAGAAAATTGCAGGCACAGATCTAAAATACAGTTCTTTACATTTTCTTTACCCGTATTTCACGGTGTATTATTCTGCATATTGCTTGTACCTTGAGCATCCCTCTCTTACCCCCTCAGCATAGAATATCCAGCCATCAACCAGCCAGGATTCTCCCTTTTTCTTAGACACAATACTTTCCCATCTGGTTTTGGTAATATTGAGGACATTAAATCTTTCACCCGATGTTGGCAGCTTCGTCGTCTGGCTCTGTCCTTTCCTGACAAAACACTTGACCTTCAGGTACAGCAAAATGTCATCTGATTTAGCACGCCCAGTTTGAATTGCCACCACTCATTTTGTCATCCAAGCATTGCATTGTGGTTTGCAAGTGTCAGAGCAAAATGCATTACAGTGAAATAAGCCTGTTGAAAAAGGGGAGGGTCACACCCGTGAGGATTTCTAGCATCATTTCAATGTAGCATTTAAATGGCTTTTACTGTATATTTATGCATCTGCTTCAGTGTAATTTTAAAGAATATGAAAACTGATGGATATTCAATTCACATTGTCTGGTAGCTTTGATAATTTGTAAGTCAAGTAAATGCTGAAACATTTCGACCGCTTTTTCCCAGTATGACAGAGACACTAGATTTATGCACTACGAATCTTTG
>VUQK01021900.1:3254-30196 GCA_015106715.1 Bujurquina vittata | reverse complement strand
CTTTGTTGAAATATTTTCCTGACGTTCTTGAAGAAGTTTTAGAGGTCCACGAAATTTGACATTCTCTAAGGATGTCAGAAACAGCCTTAAGGGATCTCTCAAACCTCCTAAATGACCACTTCAAGGGCCTCCAAAACTACTCTAAATCTGGGTCAAAGTTACACAGGATTGTCCTGCCCCTTTTTAAAGGCTTGCAAAGTAAAATTCCAACTGTAAGCATTATATATACACACACTATGTAAAAGTATAATACAACAAAAAAATGATAATGTGGGCTTTTTATTTAGTTATAAATGTATAAAGTGTGAGAGTTGTTCAGGAAATTAGTTCAAGCATACATTATTTTAAAAGTTGTGTAGATGTATTAATATGGTAGATGTAATTTTCTATTTTAAACCAATTTTGATGCACTGAGAGAGTCAACACATACATATTCAACCCTATATCTTGCAATATGAAACAGATGAAATGTGTTTTGAAATTTTATATTGTAATCTTGTGATTTACTTGTGGAAGACTTTTAAGCTGTGTGTTAAACTTGTTCTGCACTTTGTTTTTGTCTGTTTCAAATATTTACCTAGATAAGTGCCGAGTTCACGCACATTTCCACCATCCCGCTTATCCCGAAATTTATGGCGCAGCTGGATCACTACTCTGACAGGCTGGCCAAAATTCTCCGCAAGAAAGGGGGAGCAGTGGGACACAAAATCAAAAACGTTTTGGCTGTCATTGACAAGGTTTGTGTATAATTACTTGCAGACTAAGTCACATAAGACTGTGGCCAACAATGGGCTTTCACAATTATCCCTGCTCTTGTTGTTAGCTGACAAGTGCAGCTGTAGCTAAATGTTTTTTTTTAATGAATGTATGAGTGACCTCTGCATTAAAGCTGCCTAGCCAGCAGTTGATATCTGTCAAGCGATCACTTTTAAGGACTTTTCCATGTTCCAAATGTCAGTGACTTTTTTATGCAGTATATTTCCTGTTTTGTTTTGCAGAACGACTCCATTGCAACAAGATCTTGCAGCCTCCAAGTACTAGCTTTGTATCTCAACAAAGACCCTAAAAAGCTAGTGAAGGAATATAAAGTAAGTGCAATTGTTGTATTCTGTTGAAACACAATTCAAAAGCAATGTCTGATTTTAATTGGTTAAATTTCATTTTCATTTGTTATTACTTTTGTCCATTTCAAATTACTTCAGAGACCATTAAGGAAGGGGTACCAATAATTTTGTACACATGTGTACATGCTTTTAGTGGGAGAGGTATTAAATTAACTTGTCTCTTTTTATCTATTTTTAGAGTGAGAACCCTGATGAAATCCAGGCAGATTTGGATCAGATGGTCATCGGCATCTATGTGATTAAACACCCAGGTGAAGATGTTGATCAGTCTCCAGAAGATGTTGGCATCATAGTGGAGGGTGTGCAGGTGCTTAATGAACTCAAAGATGTCGCCATTGCTTGTGCCTTACTGTTTGGGATCATCTACGATCTGAACTTGAGCTATCCAAGTGACCTGAGGAACGCTTTTGAATTCATCCAAAAGATCTTGATGGAACTCAGTACACACAGACTTTCAAACAAAATCCAGGTACTCAAAAACAAACTGCTGGAATAATGCATGAAACCATTATGATGTTGTGATCCAGGGGGCTGTTCGGTGTCCTGAAAAGTTTTTGTTTTCCTGTTAACTTGAGCAATAGTTTTGGTTGTCTGTTTTTACCATTACTGTTTTAACTTAAAGGTTACAAGTTTCAAATTGAAATCTAAAGCAGTAGTATCAAACTACTGACCTTAAACTATATGACTCTATTACATTGGACAACATTGCTTTGAGTATAATTCTTTTCTTTTTTTTCACTATTTCTTATGTCAGATTTTTGTTACAGCACTTTCAGTTGTGTTAAGCTGCCTCATTGTAGCCACGTATTCCTAATGGGTGAAAAATTCTGGCAACCTCATGGTGTTCTGATGTCACGTCATATCTGCTATCTAGTTGAAGCTTGTGTGACGCTAAGACCTCTAAAAGGTTTATTGAAAGTTTAAAAAATGCCATGTTATAATTGTTCTTTGTTTATAACTACGAATCATTTTTATGATTTATTGTTTTAATGTTTTATAAAACAAGTGGATTTTATTCTTAGTGTCTAATAAAATGCTGTTTTGCAAAGTTGTGATTTTTTTTCTTCCTCTGTTAACAGTTCTTTTTCTATTTAACATGACTTTAATTTGACGTAAGAAACTCAATTAGGACTAACTTAACTATATCAAGTTGATCTTACTCAATAATTGTGTATTGTTTTAAAGTGTATCCATTAAGTTCTCTGAACTTAACTATATCACATATATTTAACACAGGGTTCATACATAAAATGAATCTAACAACTTTAGGTTCAAGTTACTCAAGTCACTTTTGTACAGTATACTTAAGTCTTTTGAGTGAATCATACAAAAACTTGTTAACACCTAATTAACAAAGTTACATGGAACTTCTTGAAACAACATTTTTAAGTAAATCCATTATAAAAAATGTTTTGAGTGTGGGAATAATTAAACAAGACAGAACCAGGAAGTAAACTAAATACAAGTACTATGACAGACTGGAGCCCAGAGACATGAGGAAGACAAGAACACAAGGATACAGGGATTCAGTATATCTAACTAGAACCAATAACAAAACACAGAACACTAACCTGCTAAGACTCTAAACAACAAGAAAACCTGGGAACACAATGAAACAAAATCATCCGGACTCAAACAGCTGGTAGGACAGATTGGTCTATGGGGCCGATCTATTTAATTAAATTCTATGAAGTACTTACACAGCACATTTGTTGCAATTATTGTACAGTATGAACTTTTATTTTACATATAGGACGGCTTCCCTTGCAAGTAAAAACTAAGGGTTGTGCGTTTGTTCCTTGTTTTATAAAATGATCTGAACCTATCGTTTATACTTTAAGTACTCAAAAAGCATCTTTCAATTACAAGCCTCATTCACGCATTCTCACACACATTCAAACTGTGTACTTATTTTATGCCAATAATGCCTTTGAGTGTCTAACCACTTGGGGTTCAGTATTCGGCCAAGGATACCTCGATATGCAGACTAGAGGAGCCGGGGATCAAATGAACGAGCTCCTGATTAGTAAATGACCCGCTCTACCTTAGGAGCCACAGCCGCACCACACCTGTTACTACACTGTGTGCCAGAGCAGGAGAAAAAAAAACTAAGCATGGAGGACGCTAACTTTACAGTTTTATCTTTAGAGTTAGAAAAGTAATGCTAAAGTCAAGTCTGATGTTTCCTTACACATAAAAGAAAGGCTGCCAGGCTCTTTCTCACTTCCATTAACGTAACATTGGTGTCAGATTAGTACTCTTTATTGGCCACACCATCATTATCATACCAGGGGTGGAAAAAGTTGGAGCCGTGCGTCCCTTCTGACCACGCTGATTACAGTGAGATAGAAAAATAAATGCACTGAAAATCTGAGGGAGTGAGGTAGAGGAAACCAGCTCTTTGCATGACATCAACACACACACACACACACACACACACACACAGAGGGGGTAAAATTACAGGATGAGCACTTGTTTATTCACACACAAACAGAAGGGATTGAGCCCAACAAAAGCTACTTCTTCAGTCAGGAGGGAATCACCGAGTAACGTCACTGTTGCCCCCTCTGCTACAGTTCAGCGTTAAAGGACTCAAACACTCAGTGCTTGCCATTTAAATTCGTAGTCAGTTCACACAGAGTGTATTTGCAAGTGTCTATCTGCACACAAAAGACTGCACACACCTTATAAACACCCAAAAGCACATGCAGCACACACCTTAGTATTTATATCCTGCTGCAAATTGTCTCTTTTATTTAATATGACACACTTTATTTACTTTTTGGCTCAATGCCATTTCCTCTCTTTACTCAGCAGTGTGATGAAGCAACTGTGACTATGATAGTTCATTTGCACCCTGGAGGAGAATGAAACACATCTAACAAATACTGGGGCTTGCACTCCACAGCAGGCTTTGACTGGCAGGCACTGATGGACTGGTGCCATGAAGGCAAATGAAGTAATAAAGCTATAAGAATGGTCCCGCTCTACCTGTTCCCCCATTACTGGCTCTAACATTGCTCTTAGTGTCTAGCCTTCCTGATAAGATGAGTGTGGTATTAAGTGAGCCCTGGCACCATGGTAGAAGCTCTAAGCCTTTTGGTAAGTACAGCGTCTCCTCTCAGTGTAATGTGTAAACAGTCTTCTTCTAATGTTAAAGTGGTTACTTGATTATTTTAGACAACAAAAAAATCAAATGAGCTCTTCATGAGTTACTGGAAGCGCTGATGTGCATGTACTGTGTACACTTTATTTGTTTATATGCATGCCTCTGCATTGCTCGTCATTGCAACGTATATGAAAAAGTGAGGTGGTGCTCCCTGGCTAGTCAAAGAGAGCAGCACTGTATGATGTCTCTTTACAAGGCTCTACTGCAAAGATTGCCTATCCCTGCTCCTTGACCGAATTTAAACACAGTACTTATAATGTCAGGTTGAAGAACACTTTGACATTAACTGTGCCTCTTGTTCACACTGAATTTGGAAAAACTGGATTTAAATACATCACTGTCTATAAACGGGATGAGCTACAGAAACTACATTCTCCAATTTTGCTGGAACATTTTAAAGGTTTGTATTTGTTTGCAACTTCCCTTGGTTCTCTTAATTTGTTATTTGTGATGTATAATGAGTCTTCTTATTATGTTACGGTCAGATTTTTCTGTCCACAGGTCTCTCTTGAAAAAGAGATCACAATCTTAATGAGACTACCTGTTTAAATAAAAGGATTTAATAATATTAATAAGGTTTTTTCTGTCTGTGTGTGTGTGTGTGTGTGTGTGTGTGTGCGTGTGTGTGTGCGTGTGAGTGTGCGTGTGAGTGTGCGTGTGAGTGTGCGTGTGCAAAAGCAAGAGTGAGCAAGCACAATACACACACAAACAGATTTCTGCTATTACTGTCAAGTTTTGTGCATACATTTAGACTACTAAGATATTTCCACAGTGCACACACACACACACACACACTAGCAGGGGGCAGACAGAGGAAAATTTACATATTGTAGACATGCATATTCAGATTAGCCTGCAGTTGCAAGAATCAAACTGAGAATAATAGAAGTGCAAGAACAGCTGCTTTGAACCTCCAGACTCTTTCAGACGACTGCATTCAGCAGCACCCTGTGGCTTGAAAATATCTCCATAAAACCTGGACAGGAAAACTGTGGACGAGGCAGAAGAAAAAGAGAGCTGGAAGAAAGATTCTGTAAAGGCAGGAAGAGACAGTTGGATTCAATTCAGTTCAATTTTATTTATATAGCACCAAATCACAGCCGCCTCAAGGTGCTTTATATTGTAAGGTAAAGGCTGTACAATATTACAGACAATCAAACAACCCCTGTGAGCAAGCACTTGGCAACAGTGAGAAGGAAAAACTCCCTTTTAACAGGAAGAAGGCTCAGGCTCAGGGAGGGGCAGCCGTCTGCTGCGACTGATCGGGGTGAGGGGAGACAGGTACACAGCTGTACAGGGATACTTTCTTGGAGAACTGCTTGAATCATTGTTGGAATACTAAATGCTCTGCCTCCACTCTGTCTGACCTGATCTTACTCAGCTGTGATGCCGTTGATGAAATAAAAGCAACGTATGACAAATATTAGGGTAAATATGAAATAGAAGGAAGGAGTACTAAAGACCTGGAGATCTTTATAGAAGTAAAATGTGTATGAAGCTTGAAACTGTACAGACAAACACATAAACACACACCCCCAAAAAATGAATCAAAACATTTAAATAATTGTACAAGATTACAAAATGTACAGGCACACACATAAGCAAACATCTCTGAGACTTCTTTAAGCCAAGGTAAAGATTCTTTCCTGGATTCATTCAGTAATCAGTGTTAAGGATAAAGCTTGGAAGGCTGATTTGTGTGGCTGACAGTGAGACCAAATCTACTGCTGATTTGATTCTCATGCTGTGAGGCAACATTGCAAGCCACTGAGCCACAGTGCTTCTCTGTGTGTGTATGTGCAGTACATTTTTATGTGCCTATAAACATAAGAACTCTGTATATGTGAAATGAGAAAGAGCAGATTACATCTGCATGCAGAGTGCAAAGTGCAGCTGTGTCCTCTCTCAGACGTAACTCACAAGTGCTTTCTGGGAACCGAGAGAGAAATAAAAGGATGGCTGTTTTTAATTTGTTTTGATATCACGTATACAGGTGTTACAGAAGCTATATTATGCACAAAGCACACATAATGTAGTTTTTTAATTATATTTTTTTTTTCTCTTACAGATACATATAATTTGGATGTGACAAGAAAAGCGAAACAGCTCCAGCAACATACAGCGGCTTGACATTTAACACCAAGCGAATCAGCTTGGCCAGTTTTTAATCACGTCACAGATCTGGTTTGACTCAGACTTGAGTGACTTTTTTTTTTTTTTTAAATGAGCTATTATCTTTGCAGTGATTAACTATTGAGTTAGTAGTTTATACCAAACCCAGTTCACAGGTTTGGGTCCAAGTGATAATCTGATACAGTTGTTATCTTAAGGCACTTAAGATTATCTCAAGCATTATATCAAGCAGGAGGGACTGTAAAGGCTCCCATATGTGGATATGTGGCTGTTCTTTGGCTCTTTACTGTGTGTGTATGAGTGCATGGAAAAGAGCCTTGTAACGCACACTGGGTGACTAATGAGGCACACAAACATGTCAAGATTCATTATTTGGGTGTCATGAAAAAGGGGAAAAAAGAAGGAAGCACACACTGTATCTCACATAGCCACACTTACAGGAGAGAGTGACGTATCAGTTGATCATAATTTGGTGTTTTGTACTCAGTGGGACTTAAATACATCCCAGTAAAGATAGTGAAGAGTTTATTTTATCTTGCCACTATAACCCTTTTATAAACCACTATAGTCTTCTTTCCCAGCCATTGCCTGCCTTCTGTACTGTTACAGTAAGTACCTGAGTGCAAGTTTGTGTCATTATCATCTTCATTTGTGATGAAACAAAACAATAGCTTCCCATCTCTGCTTTGAACATGGACACGTCTCCCATCAGTTCTAAAACCAAATGCAGTTTGTTGTTGTGTGGGCGACAGTTGACAGCATTAGTTGTGCGTGCACATTATGCGGTCTTTCAGCTGTAGGTGGGCTCAGCCACAGCAATCATCAGCAAAGAGTGATAACCTCTCTTGAGAGGCTGCAGGTCTCTAAGTGCTTTGCTTAGCTACTGCTGCTAGGCAATCAAGCGCTTCCCCCTGTCACAGAGGACTGCCCGCTCCTCTGGGCTCACTGCATTATGAAGGCACAATGCTGTTAGGTCACTCATGATGTCTAATAGACACCTGCTGGTCTTCAATACCCACAATAAACTCAGGAGTCTTTTCATAATGCCTCGAGGAGTTATCAGGAAAAATCCGAGGGTGGTGATGACCCAGACCTTTCTTCAGAATCTCAAGGTTACTGTATATAGAAGAAAACTGATAGTCAGCTGTGTTTGTCCAAAACTTTTTTTTTTTTGTTGTGACTGCAACAACACAAGGGGCTACAATTTCATTCAGGGCCACAAAACACTGTGGTTACAGCTAGTGTACTTGTACATTTTCAAATCTGTGTGTTCAAAGCCAAAAGCAGGACGCACTAACTTCAGTACTACTTCAAAAGAAGGATGGCTGAAATAAAGTTTGCACAGTTGACAGCTGTCTCCTGACCTTGGAGGCAGAGTGGGTAAGATAATGAAGGACAGGTCATTTATACTTTTTTCCCCATGTGTTGCCTTTGTGCATTAATCAATCTGAACCAGTCTTTCCTTACATTCCAAAGCTCTAACAGTTTCCAGGTAAGCAAAGATTGAAAGTTTATAACATTCAGTGAAGTTAAAATTCCCATCCTGAGTTGATCATCGCAATTACATGGCACCGGTGATTTTGGAATTTCCAAGTTATATAAGATGACTGGTAAATATAGAAGTAGGAGAAGTGTTTTTAAACACCTGGCTCCCTGATCTGAAAATAATTAATTTTACATTTATGTGTATGGATTTAGGCAAATAATTGTAATTCTTTACATACTAGTGTCAGGTTTTCTTGTCTGAAACATCTGAAACATCTCAATGCTTGCTTTTTGCAAGCATCTGCACGGACAGCACGCTAAAGCAAAGCCAGCAAAAAACCCAGAGTAATGTTAAAGCTTAGTGCATGCTGACCACAGGCCAGCAAACAGACCCTGAAGTGCAACAGGTAACAAAAGTTGTGAGGATTTCCACAGCGGACTCACTGTGGCGATTACTCTGAAGACTCTTTGGGCTGGTCCTCAACTTTGCTTTGTGTTGTTGGTTTTGTGTTTATATATAAAAACTTAAAGAAAGATTGGGATTTTTGTAAGTATGCAAGTGCTGCATTACTTTTAAGAAAAGTAACAAGTAATGTCTAATGCATAACTTTTTTGAGTACATGCTACAAGGTAGTGAGATATTCTATTGGGAGGTTTTTTTTTTAGCATTACACACCTTTTCCCATGTTGTGCTCGCTCATGTCCTATCTTTTTTGACATGTTTTTCACAGTGACACTCTTAGAAATTGTCTAAATGAGAGTGCATGTGTTTTCTTTTTGTCACCTGTCCAATTCTGAACACTATTTTAAGAGCTGACTGACAGTTCCCTTTTGATATAGCAGCTTTGCTCCAGCAGTAGAAAAGTGACCACAATGAAATCCTTCAGTTGATCTAACGTATAACATCTAACTTCATAGCAGAAAGATAGCGAAACAGCTGGGACAAAGAATGTCAATAATACAGGGGAGAAAGCCCAAGATAGTGAGGCTGAGCAACTAAACTGATCGGACAAACACAATAGGACAGACACTAAGAAACTGGAGCTTAGAGTGTGAGGCAGAGTTAGAGTTGAGAATCACTAAAATAAGAGAACAGACAGAAGGGTTGAGAGTGCATAACAGAGGTCAAAAAAGGAATTTATTTAAAGTTAAAATCATTACACTAGAAATCTATTTTAAGTCTGTCTTTCTGGGTCACTTGTGAGTCGAGGGTATTCTAGCCAAGTGGTTGCCAGCAGGGACTGATTGTCATTGTTGGTTGTAGGCAGAATGATTTTCTTCCCACTGGCCAGGTGGAGCACTGGGACATTCTGTCTGCACTGTTACTCCATCAATTTCTGGCTCTGCTCTCCAAGCTCTTTCTCCTGAACTTTGAGGTGCTGTAGAAGCTCCACTCTGGTCTTTGCACACCAGAGTGTCAAAATGGCTTCCTCGTTCTCCTTCTGCAGGAAATCCACTGCATGTATTAGAGTTTGTACAGAACCAGCAAATGTAGTTTTCATGATATTTGAACATTAGCTCTGTAAAAACCATGAGAAGATATTCATTGGAATATTATATCATGACAAATGAGGATGAGAAAGAGATCCCAGTGCCCAGTTGCCCATAACTGCCCATCATCAGGTGTTTGTTGGCACAGAGAAGGCATTCACTTCTGATTATGTGTTTTTAAGACCTTTTCCATGGGAGGAACGTCCACACGGCCCCTGATGATAACCAGTTGGCTTGAATACCTCTGCTCCACCCCTGAGTCACACAACCCAACTAGACAGACTTAGGGTCATTACACTGTCTATTCCCAATCCCCAGTGCAAACCTGTGTCTCTTTCTGACAGTAACTTTCATCTGTTGTTACCCCTTTAACTCCATGAAGCAAAGACTAACGCAATGCTGCATTGTTGTGACATTAAACAAAAGACATTCAAAGTCCGGTTTCACCCAGCTGGAAAAATCTGTAGCCAAACCTCCTTCTACATACTCAATACTACATGTCTACGTGTGCATGCTTCCTACTGCAGTTTGCTTGGACAGCATAACTGATTAAATTGGTGAGCCATTGGAGTCTGACAATTGAGCATGAGAGTCAGAAGGGAGATCCATCATTGTGAAGGCTCATGCCCAAGCCCGGTGCTAGATAAATGTGCTAGATGCAGCCTGTGTGTGTGTGTGTGTGTGTGCGCGCGCGTGCGCGTGTGCGTGTGTGTGAGAGAGAGAGAGAGAAGCAAGCCTGTGTGTGCATTCTCTGTACGTGTGTGTGTGTGTAGGTCATGGCTACATTTCATGTAAAACGCATGCTTCCACATTGGTTGCTTAGACTACTGTTCAACATCGGAGGCGAGGCTTTTTTACTTTTGCCTTGTTGCCTTTCAAAAGGAGGGAGCGAGAGGGAGGGGAAGATGAAGGCAAATGGGACAGAAGGAGGTGGCATAGTGTTTCCTCTGTGTGCATTATAGATGAGGTGTGTCCGCAGTGTTTGATCAGCAGCTCTCTCGTGGCATGAAGGTGGCCTGCTGGGGTTACCTAAGATTCTCTTATAAGGACAGTGTGGTGTAGGATCATGGACATTGGGCATAATGTAACTCCATCCATCCATCCATCCATCCATCTTCTCCCATTTATCTAATCCAGGGTAATGACCTTTCCCAGCTCTCACAGGACGAAAGGCGGAGTACACCGGATTTGGAAAAATAAATCAATAGAATAATCTAAGCATCGTCTCTGGAGCCTTAAAAAAGGCAACTGGACTTCTTTTTGTTTCTTGAAGACGTTTCACCTTTCATCCGAAAGGTTTCTTCAGTTCTCAACCAAATGGTGGAGAGACCCTGGTAATTTAATCCAAGCATCCAGAAAGAATGTTTTCACAGCAGTCTATGCAGTACCATGAAAATTAAGTACACACTTATAGTTTCTATGGAAATTATGGGGTAAGCATCAGATTAATTGATCACCAGCAAGTGTGACCATCTCTATACAAGCAGAGGTTTCGGCAGTTTGTTGATCTGGACCATTCAGGTGTGTGTTAAAACAATGCCATAATTTTACCCAGGAGCAGACATTGCTTCCATTCACCCCAAGGTCAGAACATAAAGTAGTCCCACCGTAAAATGTTCAGAGAAATCGCAAAAAAGCCAAAAACTGCATCTCAGACTCTACGGGCCTTGTTTAACATGTTAAATGTTAAAGTTGACGACAGGAGCCCTACCAAACAAGTCTGGCGTGTTCAGTAGGCTCATCAGGAGAAAGCCTATCTAAAAATAACATGGCAGCAGGGCTTAGGTTTGCAAAGTCACATCTGAACAAACCATAAGATTCTGGAACAATGTCCTGTGAATAGATGAGACCAAAGTTGAGATGATAGCTGTAATGCGCAAAGCAAAAGTTGGAAAAAACCAAACACGGCAATTTAGCACCAACACTGCATACAACTGTCAAGCATACTCGTGGAGGGTTGATGATTTGGGCTTATTTTGCAGCCATAGGACCTTGGCACCTTGTAGCTATTGAGTTGACCATGAACTCACCTGTATACCAAATATTCTATTCAAATATGAGGCCATCTTTTCAACAGCTAAAGCTTGGCCGAAATTGGGTCATGCAATGATGTCAAGCACACGTGCATATATCTACAGCAGAATGGCTGAAAATGAAAAAAAATCAAGGTGTTGCAATGGCCCAGTCAAACTCCAGACCTCAACCCAATTCTACGGTGGGAGCTGTTCATAAATGCATAAACCTCAATGAAGTAATGCAACATTGTGAAGTAGAACAGAATTCCTCCCCAACAACGTGAGAAACTTTTACAGTTGTACAGAAAACAAGCACATCAACCTATTGCTGCTAAAGGTGGTTCTGCAAGCTACAGAATGACAGAGTTTTTAGTTTTTTAAAAGGACTGCAGTGTGTGTATGAAATATGTCAGAACTATGTACTATTGCTCACTACGCCATGCACTACTAGTCCTGTGTTATCTTGTACAAAGGTGTATTGCCTTTGTTCAAGATAAGGCCTACTGCCTTGAGCAAAGATAGTGAGCGCCATCTAGTTTAGCTAAGAGACTGAGTGTGAAATTTCAAACTGTTTAGATATAAACACCATGCATGGTTGGTTAACTTGTCATCTATAACCAGAGAAAAAAAAATTAACTACTGCATTATATTCAAGACCTTGGATAAAAATAAACTGCTACATTAAGTATCCAGGGGGTAGAATAAGATTCGTCCTTGTATGAAAAATGCTAGTTGGGGTGCTTTAGGTAGCTCAGTGGTGAAGCCGGCGGCCACATACATCTACCACGCTGCAGTGCGGGCGATGCAGGTTTGGGTCCCAGCCTGTCGCCAATTTGCCCGGATGACTTCCCCTGCATTTTTCCCCCATTTCCTGTCTCTCTCTACTCTGATAAAATAAAAAATAAATAAAAAGCCACTAGGACCAAAAATGCAAAACAAAAAAAAAACTGCCAAATCTTAAAAATGCTAGTTACACTTTGCATCATACAAAAAAGCTAGAAACCTTTTTGTTAAATGCATGTGATATGTTTTGAGAATGTGCAGTCTTTCTGTGGCAGCTACCCTCGGTGACCTCTTCTTACCTCCGAGGGTTATATTTTGTGGATATATGAGCAGATTAGTCATTGCTTTGAGAACAGTCATTACATGAATCACTTCTAAATTACAGTGCTATTACATTTTAGTTAATTTGATCATTTTTCTTCTGTCTGCAATAAGAGGGCATACTGAGGCTATTGTGCTGTGCCAGCACTGGCCAAGAGCTTTGCAGGCATTAAAAGTTGTTGATTCCAAAGCCTTTAACTATGTGTTGTTAGCATGGTGGACATAGCCAGTGTGACAAAAATGACAGTGCCTGTATAAATCTACATTCAAGGTTGTAACTTTTCACGAGGTTCTTTTGTATAGAACATCAGTGGTGTGTGTGTGTGTGTGTGTGTGTGTGTGTGTGACAGAGAGAAAGAGAGAGAGAGCATATCTCTGGTACAAACAGTGGAAAATAAGATCTGTGAAGGGGAGACTGAACTGGCAGAGGCAGAAGCCTCACTGGAGAGGATATACCACCTCTCTTCCCTCTCTCTCTCTTTTAAATAATATGAAAAACACTTTTTGACGGTCATCACTTCTCTCTCTGTGTCATGCTCTCACTCTGTTTGTCACACCTCTCACCCAGTGGTTGTTCCTAAATTCTCAGTTATGTTGTTTTCCTGTCTCTTAGTCACTTTGCACTACTTTTCCCTTTTACCCCCTTTTCCACCATCTAACTTTCTCTTATGCTGCCCGGGGGCTTGCTTTCTTTATTCCCATTTATCATCCTCTAATGTGCATATTATGAATCTATTTGATGAGCTGCTATTTCATTAAAACAGTTGTGAAATTAGAAAGAACAGACGGCCAATTGAATTGTTATCCCACTAAGTAGTAATCTACCACATTTATAGACTGGTTTATTTTGAATACCATCTGGAAACAGACCATGTACACCACGCTGCATTTCCTAAACTTTTGTACTAATCAAGAGAAGGAAAAAAAGGGGGTATTAAATTAGTTGCCAAAGACACAAATTAAAACATGGAATAAACAGTAGTCAGAGGATTCACACATACAAACTTAGACATAAACATGAGCTGTTATGTGCCAGATCTTCCCTACACAGCACAGAAACAAATAAAGGTTCACTTACAGTCACCGGTGCCTGACTGATGCAGTCGGCTGAGATTGGCCTACAACATTAATATCGGTATTAAGGCTGCTAACTTGTGGCAAGAGCCATAACCACAATTAGCTAAACTGAATTAAATCTTGATTACCTAACACGATTATTCATTAACTTAGACATCGTGCATTAATTATACTTAAAATGTATCCTTTTTATATGGGAACTTCAAGTTTAATTCAAATTTAAAAAATTTTAAAATTTAAAATGTATGCATGTATATGAACAATCTTTTTTTTTTAATTAATTCATGTATCTATACCATATACCCATATTTAATATTCCTGCCGCTACATCTTTACACTTCTAATATATTTATGCACTAGATCTGTGCTGTTATATAATTCATCGATATATTTTTATATCTAAACTGTGTGATACTACATATCAAAATTTCTCTCTGTATTTTCTCTGCGAGCTAAAATGCAAAGAAATTTCGTTCTGCGTCTACTTGTGTATAATGAATGACAATAAAGGTTGTCTTAGTCTCACGGATAATATATCTAAAACAGGTGAAATACCCTCACGGACAAAAGCAGCTGCATGGAAAAGTCCTTCCAATCTTTCCACAGGTTCACCTACAGAAACTTATGACTTTTCCATGTCCACCTCCATCTCCACCTCTTGTCTTTTTGTAAGTGCCTTTGTGTCTTTTTTATCCATTGAAGTTAATTCCTCTTTTCTCCAGCGCATACCGCCAGTTCTCCTGGTTCTCTTAAATCTACTCTCTGCATCATCTGTCAACCTGTCCATCATCACTGCAAACAAGCAGCGGCTCAGATCCCTGATGTAATCCCATCCCCACCGTGAACTTATCTGTCCCTCCTACCACACACTTCAGCATAGTCTTGTTGTTCTCATACTTGTGCTACACCAGCCTCACATTAATTTTATCCTTAATCACCTGACCTGTTGCACATCCTTTCCACCTCGATCTTTCTGTTGAGTCAGTCCGTAGAAATTTTTTTCTTCCTCTTTGTCTTTGCTAGGCTCTTTCCTGTACTTCCTCATTCCATCAACAAGTCTTGTCCACTTTCCTCTGTCTAAAGGATACGCCAAACATCTTCTTGGCAGTCTCCATCAGCAGCTGTACTTTGTCAGTTATCTGTGAACTCTTCGCTACCACCCAGAGCCTGTCTCAGCTTCTCTCTGAACTCTGCTTTCACTCACTTCCTCTTCTTGATTTCCAGTCATCCTACAAACTACTATCTGATGCTGCCTAGATAGATTCTCCCTGACACCACCCTGCAGTCTCCTATCTCTTCCAGACTGCAGCTGCTGCATAAGATGTAACCTGTGCGCACCTACCTCCAATTTTATGTCATATGTTCCTCTCTCTTTTTGAAATATGTCTGCACTACAGCCGTTTCCATCATTTCTGCAAAATCCACCGCAATCTGTCCTCCATTTCTCTCCCTAACACCATAGTCAGCACACGTTGCCTGATATATTTTTTAATTTTTATTGATTTATATGAATTATATTTTATATTTTATAGAACACAATGCAGAAAAATATTCTCGATGTTATTTAAAAATTGTATCATCTTACAGTTTGTCCTGGGAACAGTTCACCATTGTTTACAGTCATTTGAGCACAAGCAGCAGAGCAGCACAGAAGAGCAGCCAAGCGGTTTCTACAGTAAACTGCCAACTAGTGTGCAATATCAAAATTAAGAAATGACTTCAATATTTTCTGTTCTACAGTTAATATACCAGACATTTAAGCGCCAAACCATTCAAAAACACTGAACCTCACATTAAAGCACAGAACACATGTATTACTATTTTCAATTTCATCAGCGCAAATAGCAGGGTATATCCTCTCCTGACCTCAGTAGCACTCATAAAAACACCACCACTTCCTTCTCCCAACACAAAGAAGACACAGAGCTTACACTTCTTTGACTATTACATATACTTACATTCCCAAACATGCAAACATCTTTACATACGTTCATCACCATGCCACCAGGCCAGAAACAGTGCACACCCTCTCCCACATGAGCAGAAACAGCTCTGCAATAATGAGCACACAATCATTTTGTTTTTCCTACCATCTTTTCGGTAAAGGTTGATCTCCACTTTCCTCTCCTCCGACCCCAGCAGGGCCTGAGCCATCTGGGCAATAGCCAGTCGCTTGGTGTCAGGTCCATACAAGAAGTTACACGTGCACGGCTTCTGCATGATCTCAGCCCTTGAGTAGCCACACATGTGGCAGAAGCCATCGTTGCAGAAGATGATGGCGCAGTTCTCCACTCTTGCATTGGCTATGACAAACTTGCGACCTGTGGGGTGCAGAGAGAAAGGTTTCTTCTGAATTACTTCAGTTTTTACTGACACAGAAAGGGAAATAGCAAGTTAAGTCAAAGTTAAGTTAATCCTAAATAAAAAGAAACATCTGCATAAAGAGTCAAATATTTTTTTAGGAGAAGGCACATTCTTATTTACAAGTGATAGACAGTTTCATCTGATCCATATCTGTATCTTCATTCGTAACAACATTCAAAAGTGACTAGAAAGGCAGCATTTCAACATTTTCAGGGGCATTTCTTCAGACCGGTACAGCCCTGAAATGACAAAAACCACCTAGGCATTTAGCTAATGTTATATACTGCCACTGAAATGCCAATATCAAAACGTGAGTCTAAGTGTCAAAATAAAATGGGAGCAACAATAAATCCCTACAGGACAGTAAAGGCGATAAAAACTAAAAATACTTCTTTTATGAGTATTCCACACCAAAAATGAAGACATTCACAGTTAAATATGGAGAAAAGTTGTGGAGAATATGGCTAGAACTGTATAATCACTTAAGTGCAGACCTCAGAGTGGGTTTGTCAGGTTTCGGCTGTGGCAGGCGCGGCAGAGGACCCCAATGCAGGACTAACAAAGCGAGGAGCTTAATTTAACGTAAAGCTTTATTAGCAAAACCGTGGCATACAATGAAACGCGGCATGAATATAAGGCACACAGCAGGGGAAAACCAACTACGACACAACAAGGACTAAACACAGACTGGGCACTTAAATACACAAAGGGAATGACGAGGGGAGAGGAAACATGTGGGGAGCACAGCTGAACACAATACACTGATGAGACGCAAGGAAGCAAAACTAAATACAAAGCACAAGGAACCGCAGACTGTCAAACTAAAACAGGAAGTGACTAAGCATAACACATACGCAAACTTAACACAGAAACCTAAACCAAACCGCAACAGAACTCCAAATACAACACACAGGGAACACAGGGACATAGACACCTGAACACAGATCACAAGACAACATGAGGGAAACAGGAAACACACACCATTAATTAAACAAAAGACTAAGATAACAAAAACCTAAACCATAAACAACCACAACCTGAAAAGCTCTGATGTGTCCTTGCTCTAAACCACTTACTGTAGAAGGAGCTCTTAAGCTGCGTGGCCTCTGTTGAACGTCAACATGTGATGTTAAGAGAGCTGCTTACACAAAGACACTCAAAAAATGTTCTCTTACGAACACACTAGCTCACTTTCAATACAGTGTGAACAAACACGTGTGGTTTCTTTAAGGTGAATTTCTTATGTCTTTAGGTAACACACAAAAGCAACACAAGTCAACGCATGTGCATGGAGCCTGTGTGCAAGCGTGTTTGTGCTGTGATTGGGTGACAGTCTGATAGATGGTTTCCACTAAAGAGTATTAAGCTTCTGAAGAGCTGCAGTGTTCCTTGTTTCTTTCATTTAGTCCCTCTGTGAGGGGGACGCTGCTCATAAGTAGTCAAGCTGATGGTTTAAAGGGAAGAAGGAAAGAGTTGTAGCAGAAAATGGTGTGTGCAGCAAGAAACAGCAGGCGGGCTGGGTGAGGATGACTAAAGGGATGTAAACAGGATAAATGAAAATTAGACTTCAGGGAGGAATGATGACAAAAAAATAGGATAAAAGTTGGGGAAAGAATGAAAAGGGGTTGGGCAGAAGTAAAACGGAGTTAAAATAATGAATGTAGAGACATTACCCACAAGTCTGCTCAACTCTGAGCCCTAAACTGGACTATCATGCACAATGTAAATTATTATGTTATAATATATGTATAGTGTGTACAGTGTGAATGTGAATTACCGATTTTTATTCTTCTTATTTATATATATTTATTTATATTTCTTTCTCTTTTTAGGTTTATTCTTTTTCTCACTACTCACTATTGGATGTAGGTACAAAAAACATTTCACTGTAAATTGTTCTGCGTAGAACTGTGCATGTGACAAATAAACATTATCTTATCTACATTTGGAGAAAGAACAAGAGGTGGATTAGAAGAGGTTTGTCCCAAATGAGAGCACAGCAGTTAATTAGCATTAACCCATGGTGACCACGTCACATCTTTTTCCACAGAATTTGTCAGATTATTTAACAGTTTGACTTTGAATTGAATTAAATCTAAGCCAGTTCTTTGAACAGACTCAGATTTAATTGAATTGAGATTCATTATATATTCAACCAAAAATATAGCTTTAAGATGTTAAAAAGAGCTTCCTAAGTTAGTTGACTTTCTCTTAGGATCTCCAGTTGGAGTTCTTGCTCCAAGAAATAGGACACTATTAACTGCTGTTTTTAATAAACAATTTCCTCTTCACATGCTGCTTATTATCCTAATAAATATTAAAGAGTATAATGCTAAAAGGGTCATACAAATTTTATTAATTAGAATTTCTACCCCATCAAACATGTTGTGTTCTGCTCAGTTTTGTAACTTGTAAAAAAAAAGTAGGTTATGCTGCCATAGTGACAATGAAACATATGCCCAAAATATTTGCCATTGATTGTCTGTTTGAATCTAGATTAAATTATTGTATAATTTAATTTCTTTCCACAAATACTTTCTTTTTAAGTGGACTGTTTTCATAACAGACAGACAGAAAAGAAAGAAAGAAAGAAAGAAAGAAAGAAAGAAAGAAAGAAAGAAAGAAAGAAAGAAAGAAAGAAAGAAAGAAAGAAAGAAAGAAAGAACCACAGACTGTACATAAAAGATGGGGTCCATAAATTACAAAATGAGCATCGTGTTGTTTTCAAACTCACCAGTAAAGTATTGACTGAGGTCACAGACGATAGCCAGTACCAGCATCTGAGGCCTGAGGTTGAGACTTTTTAAGAAGCTTCAAAGTTTCCCTCTCTGGGTCTCTGTGACCATTATCTTTTTCAGCATAAATAACAGTCACTCAAGAGAGTCTCCAAACACATTCAAAAGCCATTAGAAAAGCAACATTTCAAGTGAGACATGCTCATTATAATGAGGAAAAAAGGCTTTTAAGGCACAGACAACTATTTTTCAGTGTAAGGTTGCATATGGGAGATGTTCATCAGAGGAGGTTTTACGGGAGTCTTGGATAAATGAGAGGTGGTATGAATAACTTAAATTAAAGTAACAAGATTTTTTGCTGCAGTGAGTGTGCCTGGCAGTTCTTATTTGTGGGGCTGAAAAAAGAAAGCTTAACTTTTTGTAATTTTTTTTTTTCGGGTGTCCCCACAAAGGCCATCTGTGATAAATCTTCCCCAAGGACTTGAGGCTGTGATAAGGGAAGAACACCTTATTGCTGCAGTGAATGCTGAAAAATGTGGCTCTTGTAATTGGTTTTTGGTCAGTATGTCACACTTCAGCTCACACTGTAACAAGAGCACTGGCCTAACTTGTGAGAAACTGGTTTTAAAGCTGCAAAATTTAATTTGGTACATAAATTATCATAATTTTGTAACATTTTTTCTTTTGACAGTAGAAAGTGTACACATTGTCAGAACCAGAGGCTAGGTAATAATCACAAAACACAAGACTCAGAATTTAATCTTTTAGGTGACCTTCACAGTTTGTGTCTTTCTCATCATTTCCTGCTAGGAAAAATGTAATCATAATAACAAAGATGCTACTAGCAAAGGCTGGCAAGAGTTAAAGGAAAGCCTAAACTTTGAGATCAAGACCCCGAATCTGTGCCAGAGAGAATTAATGATGAACTTATGCATTTAATTCATTTTCAATTCAATTTCAATTGTATTTATATAGCGCCAAATCACATTGAGCAGTCACCTCAAGCTGCTTATACTGTAAGGTAAAGACCATACAGTAATTACAGAGAAAATCCAACGATCAAAATGATCCCTATGAGCACGCATTTGGCGACAGTGGGAAGGAAAAACTCCCTTTTAACAGGAAGAAACCTCCAACAGATCCAGGCTTACAGAGAGACTGCCATCTGCTGCGACCAGCGAGGGGAGGGAGACAGGACCAAAGGCACACTGTGGAAGAGAGCCAGAGAGTCCGGGAGGAACTTTAGGTTCCAGACTTTTTCAGTCAGGCTCGTGGACAAAATATTCACAGATTAGATCTTCCTCAGCAATACCAAAATTCTAGAAGACGGCAATGTGTCCCTATGATGAATGAATGAATGAAATTAAGTCAAAGGCTGCGCACTGGGTCAATTTTTCTTGCTAAGTGTTCTTCATTAAAGTTGATTATGAAAAAGTCCCGCGAGGAAGAGATGGTACAGTCATTATTCCCTGTAAATTATGTCTAAGAAGAGGTTCACAGCAGCGATGTGGAGTAATTCCCCTCTGAAATAATGGTTTAGAAGTCATTTTATCACTACTGGCAAGACACTCGTCTGCCACACCGAGATATTTCTACACATCTCTTTTCCAATTCAAATTTTGGCTGTGCATATTAAATCTCCCGTATCAGTTCTTGGGATTAGTTTGCAGACTTATGATTCATCATTATTGTAAAATATGTCCCTGTTTCCATTGTCAAGTTGTAAGTTGCTTATGGGATATAATTGTTTTGATTGAGTGCAGATTTCTGTGTACAGTATGCCTGTGGGTGTAGATGGTTCTAACACAAACTTAGAGAGGATGGAATAAGGGGGGGATGGAGTAGGAGACATAGCAGCACGACAAACACAACATGACCCTGTGTTAAAAATAATCATTTTCTAATCAAAGAGCAGTCAAGCAGATGTGACAGCATTCACTGACCTAGCATGCTGCCGAGGAGCAGTACTTACAGATTGGCCTGCTTTTATTTAATTATGGCTAAAGAGGCATATTGATGCACAATACAAAACATAAATATGGAGTGACATTTCACAAGCGTCATTTCACTTCTTTTTATCTCAGAAATATCACTTGGAAAAAAGGCTATATGTCAATATTGATTTTCAAGAAGTGTGTCAATTACAACTTTATGATGGGTGACGTATACTTGTAGGGTCCAGAATGTCCCTGTTAGCACAGCATCACTTGTCGGCGTATTTCCAATAGTATGAAATCACAACGGATCAGTCTGGAACACACTATGAGGTGGACCTTTATTGCACTTTAGTTCTGTCAGCAAAGCAGCATGACCACGCTTAAATGAGGTAAAACAAGAGACTTTTACTGACCCATCTATTCTCCCTGAGTTTCTGACTTTGTGGCTTTGTCATGCTGTAAATCCTACAGCTGCTGACATTCTTGGGCACTTGCACAAACAACCAGTGTTGTGCAAACCCAAATCATAAAATGTTTGGATGCTGTGTGTAAAGTCTAAATAAAAAGAGAGTGAAACAATTTCCAAGTCTCATAAACCCATACTCATTCAAAATAAAAGGCAGTAAACATATGAAATGTTTAAACTGAGAAAATGTACCGTTACATAAAAGATATTGGCTCATTTTGAATTTGATGAGAAAGAAAAAATGTTGGGACAGCACCATGTTTACCGCTGTGTCGCATCCCCTCTTCTTTTACCAACTGTCCACAAATGTTTGGGAGCTGAGACGAGTTTCTGGACTTTGGTTAGGAATGTTGTCCCATTCGTAACTGATATAGGATCCGAGCTGCTCAACAGTCCCAGGTTTTCTTTTTTACATTTTTTCATGATGTCTTCAATTGATAAAAGGTCTGGACTGCAGGCAGGACTCTGTCGGAATCGCTGCAGTATGCGGTTTAGCATTGTCTTTCTGATATTTGCAAGACCTTCCCTGAAAAAGCCATGATCTTGGATGGCATCATATGCTGCTCTAAAACCTGCATAAACCTTTCAGCACTGATGGTGCCTTCCCAGATGTGCCAAATCCACAGGCACTGATTCAGCCCCATAGCATTGGAGACACAGGCTGGATGGTCACTTTCTTCTTTAGTTCAGAGGATGCAGTGTAAAAAGAGAACAAAGTGTACAATTTCTGTGCTTCAATACCTCCTGTAAAGATTAGGTAAGAGGTAAAAGCTTAATAAAATGTTTATGCATCTTTATGTTATGCTGATGGTCTAGCCTTAATGACATATATATTCTCAAAGCACTTAGTTGAACTCAAATAAACAACAGCAAACTTTCCCATTTTTGACCTTTCCTTCTCTAAAGCCCCCCTCAATCCGGTCAAGGCACAAGAATCAAGAGAGCCTTTGCTAATTTTCCCAGCCGGAAGTGAACACAAGCGAGTGTGGGGCTCCTGAATGAAAATGTCTGTGCCCATTTTTACCAGCATTAAGCACTCCATTATCACAGCCTCTTCCCCATTCCTTCATAAAAGAGACACATCATCAATCAAAGCTGTTCATCCTGAATTCAACAGGCTGTTCTCAGAGCAGATGTAAATTTTAGACAGACCTGTGCGGAAACACTGAAAATCAGTGGTGTAGATCCAGTTGATAGCCTGTCTTTATGAATTAGTGGAAGCAGCAGCTCTCAGACCCTCATAAAGTTTGATGGGTTTGTCTGGCTGAAATAAGCAGTAAGTAATACAAAGGCAGGGATGAGTGTGTGTACACTGTATGTGTGTATATTCTGCACTTCTTTTCTCAGCCTTTGAGTAAATGGTTTTCTGTCAGTCATAATGGCTGACAAAACCAAAAAGATGCTGTTTCCCCAGTGCTGTTTAAGTTAAAGAGCCCATGTCCTTTAGACTGTAAAAAGGTTTTAAAAAATGAGATAGGGACGGAAAATGTAATTGAAGAGGACATATAGTGTAATTTTGATGCAGATGTACTGCACCTGCTGAGTGACAATATAATACCTTAAATACAAGAAAGCCAGGCTGAGCGAGGGTTGAAGGAATAAAATATAAACACCAAAAAATAGGGAAGGCAAGCTTTAAAAAGAATGTCACAGGCCTCAATTTCTTCAGACTTTATATAACGCAAAAGAAAAGGAAGATGGGCAGCAGAAGAATCAGCAGGTAGAGTATAAAAACCTGGGTGATTCATGATTTAAGCTCCTCAGTGTTTAGGACACAGCTGGACAGGTTAGCGGCTGTATTCTTACACTGCAGGCACTGAGAGAGGAAAGTGCAAAAGATGGCAGCATTTGGAACCAGAGGACAATGTGCACAAATTAAACAAGGGTAATGGTGGGCAGCTATACGCAGCACGTAACATTTATTCTCATTTTTGCTTGGTGCACACTTCTCTCAAAGGTGCTTTATACCGTCAGAGTTATTTGGCTTACCCCAGTGACCTGCTGGTGTGTAGTGCTTCATTCATGACTGTGACAAATAGGCATTAGTGTGAATATGGAAACTTCTCTATAAAATTTAAAAAAATCTACCACCACATGGAATTCCAGCATTCATGATCAATATTAGCTCACAGTTACATTATTTCATCCAGCATTTATTATTATAACATAATAAGAGTGGCTATTGCTACCTGCTGACACTGACAGCATCATGTAGGCAGACCCCAGTTACTGATGGTGCCGGATATGGTACGCCTACATATTGGGTTTGCAGATTACTAAATTTAAACTTTTAAAAAAAATATCACAGTAATTTGATTTTTTTTTCCCCTAAAAGAGAAAGGAGACTGCAAGGTGGTGTCAGGGGAGAATGTAATTAGGCAGCAACGAATGGCAGCCTGTGGATGACTTTGGAAATAAAGAAGAGAGACCAACTAAAGCCAGATAGAAAGATTAAATGGTGGAAGCTGAAGAGGGAAGAATATTTCACAGAGTTCTGGGAGGAGTAGAGATGGGCTCTGACAAAGGCAAGGCTTAATGTGAGTTGTATATAAGGCTGGACACTAAGGAAAAAATGACTTGTATCGATGGAGAGACCAAGCTGGAAAGGATGTGCAGCACGTTAGGGTGATTAAGGATAGAAATGGATATGTACTAATGTACTGGAAAAGAAGAAGCTGTGGTGAGAATGAAGACTGGAAAGGTGGTTTGCAATGATGATGGACAAGCTGACAGATGATGTCAGGCAGGAGTCTCCATGTCTTCATGATGTTCGCAGATGGCATTGTGTTCTGTGGTGAGAGTAGGGTGCAGGTGAAAGAGAAGCTGGAGAGGTGGAAGTATACTCTGGAGAGAAGAGGAAGGAAAGTCAGTAGAAGGAAGACAGAATAAATGTGTGAATGAGAGGGAGACAGATGGAAAGGTGAAAATGCAAGGGATAAAGGTAGGGAAGGTAGATGAGTTTAGATATCTGGGGGTCAACCATTCAAAGAAAGGGACATTACACAATTTATTTGATTTATGCTAGAAGAATAGTGAGACCTGCTATGGTGTATGGTTTGGAGATGGTGGCACTGACAAAAAGACAGGAGGTAGTAGAGCTGAAGATGATTTTCATTGGGAGTGACCAGGATGTACATCAGAGGGACAGCTCAGTTTGAACGGTTTGAAGACAAAGATGAAGAGGGAAGATTAGGATGGTTTGGACATGTGCAGAGGAGGGATGGTGGATATATTGGACAAAGGATGTTGAATATGGTGCTGCCAGGTAGTAGGAAAACGGGAAAATCTCAGCGAAGATTCATGGATGTAGTAAAGGAGAGCATGCAGAGGTCTGATGTGATAGAGGAGGATGCTGGGGATAGGATAGGATGCAGACAATCTGCCGTGGTGAGCCCTAAAGGGAGCAGCCAAAAGAAGAAGAAGTGGCCAAGTTAGTTACCTGATATCGAACCCCTAAAGCAGGGGTATTCAACTCCAGGCCTCGAGGGCCCCTGTCCTGCAGGTTTTAGATGTGTCTCTGCTTCAACACACCTGAGTCAAATATAGAAGTCATTAGCAGGACTCTGGAGAGCTTGACTGCATACTGAGGAGGTAATTCAGCCATTTGATTCAGGTGTGTTGGATCAGGGACACATCGAGGCCTGGAGTTGAATACCCCATAAAGCATGCTTTTCAGTTACTGAAGATAAAACTGACTTAGAGACTGACTGACAAACAAGTAGTGACTGACGGTGGCTGCAGTAAAAGCAGAACATTTCAACGGAGGACACACAGCGTATGGTGATCGGTTATAGACAGCAAAAGTTTTACATTCAAGTATTAAAAACAATCCTTGTTTTTTGTTGGGAAAAAATCGAATATATGAAATAAATAATTTTTTCACGTGCTAACATGTCATGTTAACATCTTGGTCTTCTGCACACTCAGGAAATTTAAATAAAGCCTTACACGTACAGCCTTATGTATTTTGCATTCATTTTTTTCTTGTTTTCCCCCCCAAGTTTAAAGTTTGCAACAACTGTTAAAAAAGCTGTTGAAAAGTGAAAGGCTCCACCCTGATTTCCTAAGCATGTTAAAGTTGTGTTCCATAGGGAGAAAGGTGAAAGTAGAAAGATTGCACAGTTGAATTGTGCACATATTGTAATGAAATGATGAATGCAGCTTCAGAGTCATAAAAATGAAGCCAGTGCAGAGGTGATTTAACCTGGCTGCACAAAAAGACCGGTTGTTTGGAAGCCTAAAGGAAAAGGGCTCTCTTGAGCTAGCACTGAATGAGGCCATAGTCTCACTTCCTAGTCTCAATTCTTTCTGAATACAACATGACTTTTAAAAAATGATTTTTTTGTTTTTTTTTTAAAAATGATGACTATTATGAGCCACTGTTCCTCAGTCAGATTCACCCCTCACGTGTTATATCTAGTTTTGGTCAAAGACAAAAGGCTTTAAGACCGTATAATATGCAGTGGGTTACTTCCTGGTGTCCTTTCATATACAGCAGAGTGTGTGCGGGTCAAGGTGACTGGTTTACTTTGGCTAGCACCCATATTTCTTTCTTTTTTAAACAAAGTGTGTTTAATTTTGCAAGACAATTTTTGCATGCCTCCATATAGCACCATCATTTAAAAAACAATTAATATTTATCACGTTACTTCATTAATCATTGACATTTTCATTACAACATGGGCTCAAGATTGGAATATAAATATATAACCCACTCTACATGGTGTCTATTGGCAGTATTAAAGGTAATCAAAACCTCCCCAGCTGTCTCTTCCCGTTTCATCCTTTTCCCCCACAATTTCCCTCTAATGAGCTTTTGAAGCCAGTGAGGAGGGAGCTGATGGACAAGCTGATTAAAGACAAGCTCATGCTTTCCAGGAGGAAAACACTATTTCCTATTCCCACTGACACACACACACACACACACACACACACACACACAAACACAGATGTACATGATAGCACTTACAGACCCACCAACAGAGACTGAATAATTCACCAGGGCTAGACCGCGGGGGCTTTGTAGTCTGCCTGTGTGTGTGTGTGTGTGTGTGTGTGCGTGCATTCTATCTATTTGTGTACGAGTGAATAAGTGTGTATCTGTGAGCATGTGTATGTGCTTGGAATCCCTTGGATACTCTTGAGTAGGCAGACATGGAGGGAAACCCATGTGTCCATGTGTTAGAAGTAGAAATCAACACACCAGCTCATTGCCTGCTAGCTACAGAGGAGCAGAGATGAATACAGAGCAAGATTAGGGGCAAAGAAGAGAGAAATGTGAATGGAGAAAAACAGGAAGAAAATGATAAAGAAAAATAAGGGGGTAGGATAGAGGATGAAGCAGATGTATGCAGTTTGTTGGTATGCTGACAAAAATTATTCAAGCATGCTGCAGGGATTTTTTTTTTGCTTCTACCCATTTCTAATCATGCAATTGCCATGGAAACGGGAAATATGACACATGCGAAAATCTCAAACATAGAACCCTGACAGTCGCAATAAATTCTGACTAAATCTAGGACCTTTCATATTCCACATATACAGTACTGTGAAAAAGTGTTTGCCCCCTTCTTCAGTTCCTGTTTTTTTGCATGTTTATCACACTTAAGTGTTTCGGATCATCAAACCAATTTAAACAATAGTCAAGGACAACATAAGTAAACACAAAATGCAAGTTGTAAATGAAGGTGTTTATTAGTAAAGGTAAAAAAAATCCAAACCATCATGGTCCTGTGTGAAAAAGTGACTTTTTCAGGTCCAGGTCCCCTGTGCACTAGATGACCAAAGGTCCTTATTCTCAGCCAGCTCTTGGGTCTGTCCCGGAGCCTCCTCCCAGTTGAAC
>VUQK01021898.1:58416-72242 GCA_015106715.1 Bujurquina vittata | reverse complement strand
ACTGAGCAAAAGTGTTACCCTCGACTCGACTGTTTCCATCCCCAATCTTTCCTCTTCTGGGGCAGACATAAGCCCCTTTGACTGAAAACTGGACATTGAGTAGGCCGGACGTAAATCCTTCAAAGCAATGCAAACAGCACAGTAAATGGCCTATGATAATATTAAACCTGAGCCGTCGTGCTGTAAAGCCTGTGTAATGCCAGTGCTGATAAGACATGACACTGGTCATAATCATTTATGGTGCAGGGTTTGGCTGTACAAGACTGTCATGACAAACGATTTATCATGACTCATGTACGAGTTTACATGAAAGAGTGTAACCATGGGGCTTGTACACTGCACGACCATAGCAGAGTTGCTTTGACTTCCTTTCCCCCACACAGAATAGATTACACTATAGAGGGATGGGTTACTTCTCAAATGTAATAAGTCGCCAGTTAGCCCTTAAAAATGTAACAACTAATCAAAATATTTTAGTTTCTTTCATTTATAATTTCTTCTCTTGTTTCAAGCCGGGGTTTAAAGGATAAAAGTCTTACAGGCTGCTGATGTTTGACACTAAGGATTTTCACCACTGGTGAACTTTGATGCTGGACAGTATTTGAGCTCTTTTGTGATTTCAGAGGGAAAAATATTGAATAGAAAAATATTGAATAGACACCCACCTTGGTGTGGTCAGCTAGTGCAAGTGTGATAGATAGATAGATAGATAGATAGATAGATAGATAGTACTGCACCATTAACAATTCATTTCTAAATGACATTTTTTTTTAAATATTTTAATAGTTCTGAGAAAAAAATATCAATATTCTAAAATTAAAGTCAGAATTTGGAGATTAAAGTGCAGTGGTTTTCGTTGATGTGAAGCACCTCGTGATTTCTATCTTGAGCCGTGCTCTGTAAATAAATTAACTTACTTTTTCTCAGAATTCTGACTTTTTTCCCCGAATTCGAAAAAGAAATAAAAAAGAGGCCCTGACCCTCTTCCACAAAATAGTGCCTTTCCAATATTTAAAATGCATTACTAAATGACTAAAGTTGCACTTAAAATTTTGTGAGAAACATGTGCTTGTAGTTTACTGAGCTTTGTCATTATGAGCAGCAGGGAGGCAGTGATCTCTTTTCCAGACACAGCCTTTTTCATTGCTCTGTTTTGATCAGTCATTTACAGAAAAAGAGGCCGTACATAAATAAGTGGGTTGCTTGAGTCGCATTGCTACATTTCATCCATGAATCCATTTTGAATCCAGTTAATGGAATTACATTTGTTGCTTTCTCTTTTTGTGAGGGTTTTATTGCATTTGAATAGTTATGACAACAAGCGACTGCATCAAAAGTGGTTAAATGTGGTTTGTTGAACTTGGAGTACTGAACTAATTATTGTTTCAGTATTTTAGGAATTATGCAGGAATGAGATCATTTTTCAATTAATTTTATTTTAAAGTAAACAAGGAGTCCAAAGTCCAGAGGTCCCTTTGTGGTGCTGGTACTCCCATATGAGAACTGTCGATTTAGAGCAACGTGCAGACAAGAGGCAGACTGGGAGACGAGAGGCGGTGCAAATTCAGACAAGAGAAACAATCAATCAGTCAATCCCCATTAATACTATATAATGGCATCTATAGAAATCTATTGATGCCTCACCATATATTTCAAAAGTCAAACCTCCTTAACTTTTCAGCCTTTGACATTTGACCTCCCTGACATTTGCCCATATGGTTTTAGATTGATGGATGCGTTTTTTCTTCCTCCCAGACAGCTACTGGTTTCAGTTTATTCAGTGTGGTATGAAAATCTATATCAGAGCGTGGAGCCTTGCTTGAGAAAGTTAGTCCAGACAGACATTTAGCTTTATCCTTAGCAGCTGTTGCATTAATGTTGCTGTACTTTATAAAGCTTGCTGTTTCGAATTGTTTTGAATATGCTTTGGAAAGTGTTGCTTTGGATGTTACTTTCATGAATATTGTATTTGTCTTTTCTTTTTCTTTATTTTAATTTGAATCAAAGTTTCCTGTCAGCACCACCTAGCCCTCAGCAATCCACAGTTTATTATTTTGTATTTCCACACCACGATGCAACAACTCAATAACTCATAAATATCTAAGAATATGTGCTCCTATAGATTAACTGTCTGGAGCAAGTTTTAAAGTTCTGCGAGTTCATTTTCAAATTAAACTGACACTGACAGTAAACACTGGCTCCACAGGAAAGAATGAAAGGCATTGATTGGTGTTAAATACTGCGCTATAGGTTGGGAAGTAGTCGGGAGTAGTGTGAAATACTCACAGTAAATGGGCAAACACTCTTAAGTAGAAATATCTATAGACTCTGCTTGTGACCCTGCAGTCTCACACATTTAAATTTGCCTCGGGGAGAGAGGCGGCAGGTACGAGAGAGACCTCTCAGGGATAGATTTACTGCATGGATCAAATGTTTTATCCGGACTTGCAGCAGTAAGGGACAAACCTGTATCAATTAGGAGCATCGTAATGATTACGAGTGAGATCAAACAGCCGACCTGGCCCTGCTTGTCAATTCCACAGACGGCATCTTTTCGAGTGCCTATAATGTCTGTGAGAGCAGAGATGAGCCCGCTGAGGGGGAACTTTCATTTTGATGATGTTTCATCAATCTGTTTGAAGTTTTTTTTTTTTTTTTCCAGTCCCTTTTTTTTATTTTTTGGCTGCACTCTTGCTTGGTTTGCAAAAGCCTTCACTCCAGGTGGCTCATAGCAGTATTTTGCTATGTTTGGATGTCCTTCATTATCTTCATGGTGTCTAAATGGACAACTTAATTAGACCAAACTATAATGTGTGGGTCTTTTTGTTTCTTTTTGGTCAAAGTGAAAATGATGGTGGAGCTGATAGTAGTCTTATCAGGTCCATCCTGTGGGAAGGTTTCTGACTTGAATTGAACTCTGTATTTTCTCCTAGTAATACATGAGTTAGCTCATCAGCCACTTACTGCTTATTTTTATCTTTAGCCTTGTCTCGTATTATTTTTTATTATTAGTCTTATCAATAGAGCTTCTACAGTTATGACAGTTCAGTTTATAACTTTTCTATTGTTCTATTTTTCCACTCCTTAGTTTCCCGAGTACTGAATAAATTACTTTTTGGCGTCAGCACAACAGACTGTGCTTGTGTGTTTCAAGCAAATAAAACGTCTGCTGCCGCCGCTCTAAATATTTAGCCATTGCAAACACGCAGTTCATGCACTGTGTCTGCTTTAATAAGATGTGACTGTTTCTGGATTTAAACTCCGTTCACATTATTATAGTTTTCAAATAGCTCCAAAAAATCTTTTTTTGTGTTGGACATGAGAGACAGTTTTGGCCCCTGGTGCCGGTGTTCAGCAGGGAATGTGTTGTTAAATTGCTTTAAAATCAGAGCTGAGAAGTCTGCACAGGCTCCTCACACACAGTGCTGAAGACATGGATGATTCCAGGAGTGCTTTCTGATCTCACCGTATTCAACTTGACTCCAACTTTCCCTTTATAAATCAAGAATGTGGGAGCGGTATTCTTAGCTCATCTCAGTTTTTTATAACTCTCTTGATAGTTCTGCTTCCTATGTTCAACATCTTTTTCCAGCTAAGAGCTGCCTCATACCATTGTAATTAAGACCAAGAATTATCAGACCGGAATCAGATGAAAGGCTCATAAAGCACTGCTGAATTCAGACGTATGCCAGGGGCCAGCTCGGTTACAGACTTAATTCATATTCCCTTTGTTCCTCTCCAATCTCACAGAGGGCTAGGGGCAGCTGAAGGACCGGTGTGTCTAGTGACAATATAACAGGTATTAAATAGACCATTTCCAGTGTCACCATGTGGTAACCTAAGGCTTCAAAGAGCCACCAATTTCCTATGAAATGAAACCTGGGATCAGTCTGGCCAACATGATACTGTAGTATATCTATAACCATCCAGAGCAAAAATGTTATGATGCAGACACTTAGCATGCACTCAACAGCAACTTCTAAACAACATTATTTTCTTGTAGATATTAGTCCAATGTGGCATTCATGTGAAAGAGCTCTGTTCATTCACCATGCGTATAAATCATGATGTGTTTCTAGAGGATGTGGCGTGAACTGGAGTGTGCTACATCATCCGTTTTGCTTTCCTCTTTTGGCTCAAACCCTCTAATAGGCTGTTTCAAGTCTATTTCTGTAAACATGGCAGAAATTATGCAGCCTAACCTTGCAAGTAAAATGATTCTGTTTGTAAAGCCTGTTTGGTATTCCGGTCATTCCCAACCAAACCATCTGGTGGCGGTCTTTGCACTCTCCCCGTGGAACATTACTCTTAGTGATCTTGTTACCCTATCAGTTGCTACCTCATTAAAATGAGTGATGATAATAAATCCCATAGGCCACGTGCAATGAAATCATATTTGTCTGTAAATATGCATACTCATATCCCTCGTATCATACATATCAGTACACAAACAAGCCCCATACAAAAGCACAAGGAGCCACTCCACTATTAAAATATTTCATTTGAAATCCCGTTTCACTGCGCAGCACCTTGTAGGGGCACACTATAGACACACTATAGAGACATAGGAAAGCCTTTTTTTCCCCAGCATCCAGACCAGAGAGGAATGTTTAATCAGCCAAGGTCACTGTGTATGTTGCTCGGCTGTGTTGCTGAAGGAGGTTCTTGGAGAATAGAGGGACCATCTCTCATCTGTATTCTCTTCAGATGGCTTGCGTTAGTAGGATCATGCAGATATGGGATTTTTCTCTGAGAATTAAAACCCAGATGTCACGCTAACAGACACACACATCCACACCACGGTAAAATATTATTTATGGCTCCGCAGTCAGCATAACTAATGCCTCACACTCAGCAATCACTCACAGCGAACAATGCAAAAATAGTCTTCAATTTGAACTTGCTGGCAATAATCCAGTTCCACCCATGTACCAGAATTTATCTGCCCTCCTAGCTCTGCTCTTTCTCTCTCTCTCTCTCTCTCTCACACACACACACACACACTTGAATGTTAAACATTAAATTATTTCACAGAAAGGAAAAACAAAATAGTGCTGTTTCTTCGATTTTAATCTCGCCGTGGCCCCAGTTATTTCTGAAAGTTAGCGTGAGTGAGAGAAACACTGGGTGAAGGGACTTTTTCTGCACACTGCATAAATACACTTGATTAGGCTGTTTCTTCAACACATGCTTTGAAGATCACATAATCACAATGCTGAATGCACGGAGAGCGCACCTCCTCTTATGTTTGAATGGTTTATGTAATGCATGAAAGTGTGAATGCTGTCAATAATACTATAATAATGTGTGCAATATCAACTCGCCTATTCGATATGCAGAAACACACACACACACACACACTCTGAAGCTGGTTACATATCGGAAGCTTTCCTCACAGAAATATTTAATATTATGATGAATTCATATTTGTAGAGCATCACTGTATCTGCAGATAAATTTGACACTATGACATGTCCATATCTTCTGCTGTGTGGAATAAATTCCATCCTGGAGTGGCAATTGACTGAGCTACAGATATAAAGTCTCTGAGAGGCTTCTGCTGTTTTACATGGAAAAATTGAGCCTTTGATGTCCCCCGCTGAATTGTGCTGCAATAACACCAGAAGACATATCAACACATCACAGGTAAAGCAAATGCAACAATATGACGACTGCGTTTCATGCAGTGTTTGAGTATGCTAATGTGCTAAACAAATAGGTCCAGGCATGAATCTATTTGGTTTTTTTTAAATTTAATGTAATTTTCTAAAAATTTAATATGTCTGCTTATTGCCTTTGAGACAAGCTACAGTAGTGATTACTGTGATTTGTGATTTACTAACATAAAAAGTATCCTTCACAAGCGCCCAAGAGCCCTTCTTTTAGGACCCCTGATGGGATGCAAGCTGCGGTATTTTCTATTCAGCAAAGACAAAAAAAATATCACAGATTAACCGTGTGCTGAAAAAGGGCTTCAAAGTTTTTAGATGGGCTAGTCTTCACTTGATTGAGCTGATAAGTTTGCTCAAAAATGGAACCTACACAAAATCTAAAATAGCAAAACATTCATTGAAGCATTTTAACTTTCCCAAACGTTATCTTGGGTGATCGCACATGCACAATCACTTCCAGACTGGAAAAAAGTAGGTGAGCCTCTGTGCTAATGACTTTTCCAAATGCTACTTGGAGTCAAGCGGTCAAGTGTTCCAGTTACTGAGCTGACACTGTAAGTGTAGGTAGTGAATACAGACATATAATGTCTGTTCTTCTCAGCAAAGATGGGTTAATCATGCCTCACACCAACTTTTAGGGCATTATTAAAGAAACAGCACAGATATGCACACACAGATGCATTTCTAACGGTCAGAGGCGGGCACTAAGATGGCAGTTCAACATAGCTTTTGTTGCCTAAGATGGCTAAACCCCCCCACCCCCCCTAAAATCCAAGTTGCCGATAATATCACAAAGGTGGTTATGCACTTTCTCTGTGAAGCCAGGATTTCTCTTTCAGGCTGTGGGCATCCCTACATTAAAAAGGGTTATTTCACGCATTATATGACTCTTCTTCTGCAGAAAATGAAGCCACTCCAATCAAAGATGCTATCAGATCATGATGATAAAATGGTGATAAAAATCTTTAAAGATTTAAATCACCATTTTAATTTCATGTTATCTAATGGTAGCTAAATTCAGCTACCATCAGAAATTATAACACTAAAATGCAACACTGTTGCAAATAAGACAGAAAATTAATGCTGCAGAAATAGCTTCAGTTTGTTGCCAAATAAAAGTGAAATTAATTGTATCTCTAATCTGTGTTTTAGCAGCGGCATTTCCAGCAGTGTAAAACAGACTTAACACCATATTAGAAGTAAATATAAAACATTTACACATTTTCTGCATCACCAACCGAATGCGTGCGAATTCCACTGACCCTGCCACGCACAGTTTACACTGCTGTAACTTTACAGCTGGGCTTCGTCCAGTGCCCTTAGTGATGTACAGCTTAACAACTTTCACGGATGAAACATATTCCCACAGCAGAGACTCTATATAGCACTTAAAACATGCTGTAAATAAAGGAATCTGTGAAAACACGGCGCATTCGGCTGACTTTAAACTGAAACTCTGAACGTAACCTGCTCCCGAACAGGTTATGTGTTCAGCATAAGTTACCATGGTGATTTAGCCAGGTAAAAAGGGAGCCACTTTTAAGACATAGAAAACTCTGACTTTATGATCAACATAGCTTGCTGACCCATTAATCTCACTTTGCAGTACGCCCAAGATTTCAAATGGAGGAAATTCAGGACTTTTAATGCTCTCCTGAGGTGTGGGTGCCTTGCAAAGATCACAGAGCACGACATTCGATGTGCAAAGGGGTGATAAAAGCAAGACGCCTTCAGAAATCGGTGGGACAATGTTTTCTGAGCGAAGTGGTGAGACAAAGGTTGAACTTTTTGACAAAGATTTTTAAAGCTATATTAAATTTGTATCAAAAAATTTGACAGAAAATGTCAGGGTAGCAGTCCATGACCTGAGCTTAGGAGATGCTGGGTGATGCAACAAGACAAACACCCAAATAACACAACAAAATCAGTAACAGGATGTGAAAAAGATGAAAAGTCAGGTTCAGTCAGATTGCTGACCTTAAATAAATAAAGATCTTGTGTCGTGACCTGAAGATGCCTGGAGAACAAAGACATGCCAGAAATACAGAGAAATTGGAACAGCTTTGCAGGGAGAAATGTTCCAAAGTTCCTCCTCATCATCGTGCTCATAAACATTCACGGGAAACATCTAATGGGCGCCGCCGCTGCTGCTCAAGGTTCTGCTAGATCAATGAGTCAACCTAAAATGTGAGGGATCAGCTGGCGTGTTCAATTAAGACCTGAAAAGTGCAATTGCTTGTGTGTTGTCACTTTAGTCAGACTGTTTTTATCTGGAATCGACTTAGATGAAGAGCAGGCTACATGTTGTGAGTAATCAGTGCAAAAAAAAAAAAAATCCTCCTTGAAAAGCTCCCCAACTCTTTTCTTCCAGCTGTAGTCCTCTTACTTTAACTGCAATTACAGTAGCTTGGTTCTCTTTTAGATCTGCTTTTAAGATTATGCAAAGTGTGAAATGAAATGAAGTGCTTGTTTGCTCAAAAATAAACATTAACACGGTTTTATATGTTTAAAAAAAAATTCATATTCTGGTTGCTTATCCTCTGTTGTGCAGGTTTTGTGTCGCATGGAAAATGCTAATGTAAAAGAGGTGATGGTATAATTTTAATGTTTTAACTTTTTTGGGTGGGCAAAACACACTTTTCTTTGGAAACCCTTTGAGTGAAACCTTTTTGAGTCTGTGCCCACATTATTGCCTTTTCTGTCCCGTCATTATAATTCCACACAGCGGAAAAACGCTCAGAGCCAGCACCAGCCGCGCATACTTATAGCGGAAGACATTAAATGGAGACATACCTGAAGTGACACAAACTTGGCAGGGCCAAAATAGTTTCCAGATAGTTAATTAACCTCAGTGACTGGTGCAGCGGTCTTACGTGGCTGGTCAGTCGCAGCCTGTTCGGGGATAAATGCAACCAGTCATGTTGGCATGTCAAAGTTCATACATGTCATGTGTGTACCGCCAGCCCTTACACTTTGTTTAGAGCTGAGTTCACAGGGGATTTTCTTCAAGGGGGAGGTGGGGCGGGGGAATTGTGCACAGCCGTAATGTTATGCAAACACGCCAGAAGTCTCTCTCTGTCCATAATTAGCTCAGGTAGTTTGTAAAATGGTATTTGTGGAGACTGGTGATACATTTCTAAAACAGTGAAAATGTCATATCATTTCTTATAATTAAGGGGTGTCTTTAAAAAAAAGGAAAAACGCCTGTGTTGTCACGTCCCTGTACGCAGATAGTTTTTGGTTTTATTGCTCCGGTTTTTTTGACCCAATAAAATGAAGGTTAAGGAAATTTTGTTTGTGCTACAGGGAAAATTTAAATGTCTGAAAACAGCCTTTCTCAGCTTTCTGTCCCCTTTATTCTTAATAATCCACACAAAGTAGGCTCGATTATGAGCTTACACCATATCTTGTAACAGTTGGTCAACAGAAAACTAATTTGCAAAAATATTTGACATGTAAACTACATGTTTGCTATTGGTAACAACATGGTGAACTATGCCCTTTTAAAAATTTTTTTTTTGATGCATTGAAAAGGTATTTTAAATTTTGTATTGTTGCGGTTTTGGCAAAAAAAAAAAAGCATTTCACCCTCAACCGGTGGCGGTAGATGGGTGCCTCTTCCTAATCCTGCTTCTGCTGGAGGTTTCTTCCTGTTGAAAGGGAGTTTTTCCTTCCCACTGTCACCAAGTGCTTCGTCATAGGGAGTCATCGGCTTGTTGGGGTTTCTGTTTTCACCCTACAGTACAAAGTGCCTTGAGGTGACATTTCCTGCGATTTGGTGCCATATAAAGAAAATTGAATTGAACTGAATTATTAAAACTTCATCTTGATTTCTGCTAAAATTTTGACTCACAGCCTAGAAGATGCTGAAAACAATCATCATTTGCAGCTTTACTTACTGGGACGCCGTGTGAGTGAATGCATTATTCAGTTTTAAGGCAGATAGGTAGTGAAAACCATCCTAATGCTTGAGGTATTAAAGCAGTTTGCTGCATGAAATCCAGATGTCAATCTGCTGCGCTTTTTATGGAGAGAAAATGTCAGGCTAGGAGGTGGCAGCCCAAAGTAACTATTAAGTGTATAGAGTGACATAAACATTTATGTGCATCACTCTCCCGATTTTTAACATTTCCATATTTCTCACCAGCGTCGCACACATAGCTACATTTCAGCTAGATCTTTAAAAGCTATGTCCTAATCAAAAAGTCTCTGACTGAACTGAGAATGAAACATCTGGCCGGCAACACCTCACAGCTTCTGGAGCGAGAAAAAAGACATGAAACTTCGCTGAAAGAGATCGCATGTGTCAGAAAAATGGATAAAGAGTCGGTGGAATCAGTTGAAGCGAGGCAATGATGACGTGCACATGGCTGTGATTACACAAAAGAATAGAAAACGGGTGGAATCGGCATGCGCCCACTGGGGAGACAATTTTATAGTGTTAATTTTTTCAGGCTTTTCCCTCCGTGAGCTTTCTGTGAGGAGAATTGTTCTGGTTGACATGTTCGCATGCTTCGTCTCAGAGCCTCCATGCAGCCTTTCCACTGCGTACCAGACCCCATCCTCTGTGTTCAAACGCCAAGGACCGAGACGTTTCTATCTGAGTCTTGAACAAGGCCAGTCGCATCAGTGGAAAGTTAGGCTCACAACTCTATTCAGTTACTCAAATAGATACTTGAAGACTTTTGTCCAGACAATCAAAATGAAAGCAGTGTTTTGTAGCAATTTGTTGAGCAAACCCTGTCAGTTTGAAGAGATAGATTTGCATGATATTACTGCCAAAAGCAATCATGGTTGACGTGCAGGATATCCCGACTTCTTTCCTATGTGAGCTTCGCAAACGTCATACCCCAGCATCCACTGCCCGATTCGTCCCCGTCAAATTCTACCCTTATATTTTGTTTTAACAGAGCTTAGGTGATTTAAGAAACCCTAACAGAAGAAGACATGCGGTTTGTATTCTCATGGCTGTCTCAGCTTAAATGTCTCCAGATTTTTTATGGAACGGATTGTAGGGGGTGATTTGCTGACGTTATTTACATGGAGAAGGTTTTGTAGCCTCCCTGTTGGCCAGAACATCAGGATTTTGGAATTTTTTGGCAGTGACCTACATCTGGATTTCTGCACTAGAGGGTGCCCCACCCCCTGACTGGCTCTCACAGAGCCACAAGCCAGATTTTTCTCCCTTTCTCCCTGGTTCCACTGCAAGACACTCAATTGTGAATACAACCCTTAAATGTTCTCTGTCACACATATCACAGCAGAGTCCAGTTAAGTCTTAAAACAACACTTCCTCGCTGCATCTCTCTTACAAATGTGAAGCAAAGGAGAAAGAGACACTTAACATCCTCCGGGCTTTATTTTTCATGCAGTATGTGGAGCAGTATGTGGAGCACCAAATCTGGTTTTCATCCTCTGCGCCCCACCCTGGCTGAAATACAATGGACTGGGAGCAGGCCTGTGACTTTTAACTCACTCTGCAGATTCTATGCTCAGTCTGGCCAATCTGCAGCCCAGAAAAGCCCCTTGATGTCTCGGCCAAAGCAGCTTTGAATCTAATCATAAGGCCGTAGGTTCCCTTGTAATAGTACATCCATGTTCCCTCACTTGGACACAGGAGAATTGCGTTTGTGCTAAGCAATGTGGAAAAAGATGGATTGATTTTAGTCATGAATCTCTGCTCCCAAAGTTATGTATTGCATGTCAGCGATAGTTTAGTAAACCTTTTCAATAGTTAATCAGGGAACTCCCCGGTGTTCCAGGTGCTGTAAAACACTTAAAATAATTCTCAATTTTTTTGTCAGTTGTTGAAATTTCACCATAACTTTTCTATACCGTCAAATAGAGCGGTTGGCACGTTTTCCCAGGGGCGTGTAATCAAATCTATATTTGTCTTTTTTACTTCCAGCCTGTTATTGAAGCACTGTTTTCCATAATAGGCAAGAATGGACACTTTAATTAAAAAAAGCTGGGATGAATGAGTGAATGACAGTCTTTGAAATCCCAGTTGTTCATTCGTCAAACTTTGAACTGCTGTGCTACAGACTTCTGTGTCTCCGCAGTGGGTTTTGAATGATTTTCTTGTTGTAGCCACCGTACAAACAAAGGCACCCCTGTAGATTTATGTCTCATCCCGCTCTCTCATATTGGACTCTGAGGGCTTTAAGGCTGTAATTAAATTCCAATCCCCACTCTCACTTCTCCACTGACTGTCCCCGTCTCTGTGGGAGGCTGAGAAGCTGGGTCTTACAGCCTGTTGTGGTTTGTTTGAAAGATCCAGAGTTCTCTGGAAACCCCAGCCATTACGATAGCATTCACACATGTGGTGCAGATAGAGCGAGAAAAAGAAAAGGCCTTTGCTCCTACACAGACGCGGGACTGGTGTGACATCCGGTCTGGTCAAGAAGTTGAGACACTGCAGCATGTGTGCGTGTTTTACCCACATCACCACCTCTCCCTGTGAACTGCAGGATTTGAGCATTCTCACGTCAAAGTCAGGGATTGTCATTCCAACACGCTGCTATTTCATGCATATGATAGTGCTTTCGGGGTGTTAAGATGCCCATATGAATAACTCCATCATTGTACCTATCAAAGCTTCGCCTTAGCAGACGGCCACCCACTGCCAAAGCACAGATTGCTGGCATCAGCCCATAGCAGGGCCAACAAACTGGAATCAGCTGCAGCAGCAGGCTGTCAGTTGGGACTCCTGACAGCGATATGAGGGGCTAGACTGAGCAAGTCCAGTCCGGCAGGGACCAGCGGGAGAGGAAGGATGAGTTCTGCACCACTGATCCAGAGTGACAGTGATGGACAGGTTCAGAGAGGAGAGCTGATGGCCAAGGTTTTTCTCCTGTCTGGACAGTGTTTGAAAAGATGGACATGACGGTCGCAAGGCTTCTGAGTCCAACAGGGCATGTGTGCCTGTGTGTGTGTGTGTTTGCGCCTGTGCGTGTGTGCATGCGCATGAGTGACTGTTCCAGAGTGTTGACGCGCATGCACACGCGTGTCAAATGGTCAAGCAGAGCAATAAATGTGAAAAGTGACACTCGAATCTGACATCAAAAACTTGTTTATGTATAATTTTGGCCACATTTTAGACAGAGTGGTGCATTAAATGTAGAACATGTAGATCCAGAAGTCTTATTTGAAATTAATTATGTTTGCCTGAGTCTGAAAATTATTTTTGCTGTGTTTGTTTGACTTTCTTGGAGCAGCAAGAAGAACCACTGCCGCTTATTGTATTCTTTTCAGGGTCGATAAATACTAGATTACTATTTAATTTTATTCTATTCTGATACTCAGGGACAGGTCAACTTGTGCTAATTTTAAGAAATTGGCATCAGGCTTAAGTGGAAGTTCAGCTTCATATACTCAGACGGCAAAAATCACAAAAAGGAAAAAGCAATTATTCAAAAATGAACACGTTCAGCATTATTCCCTAATTTAAAAAGATTTAAATATCTGTTAATAAACTAATGAGCTGTTTATAAAAAAAACGCTTTGTTTGTGGCCTGGGTCTTTGCTTGAGCTGCCATCACTGTGAGCACCACTAGTGGAGGAGCACATTTCCTTTTTTATAGAGCAGGGAATCAGCTCTGTCTTGTTAAACTGAATTATTTGTCACAAAAGACGCTTCTCTGCAGCTCACTCTTCGTTCGAAAGTCAAGGTTCCACCTCTGACAAGTAATTACGTCAAGAACAAACATTCCCAAAGGCAGCAATTAATGCTGAACTCATAACACACAATGATACTCCGGGGTCCCGGATCTCATATGAACGATGGCACCCCAGTTGTTGTGTTTACCGCATTGTCTGCTTCTCGCATTTTTATACGTTTTAACTTTTTTCTTATTAAGTTGTGTGCATGATTCAGTCACTCTAAATATTTCCTCTTTGTCTTCAATTGGCCTGAGGGCAGATTATGTGTGCTATCACACCCAAGGACAAGTAATAGAAATCATCTCTGCCGCCCCTCCCACCACCACCACCACCACCACCACCAAATGAGCCGATTCATTTTTCAGACAGATATATTATCAAATGGTACAACTTAAGGATGCAGCCTCGCTATATATTCTCTTTATGATGAAATGAATTTTTTGACTCTGACTTCTCCTTCAGGATTTGCAGCCCCCCCCCCCCATCCCCAGA